>JAODAL010084448.1:0-10914 GCA_025379985.1 Phyllomedusa bahiana
TTAAAAAAATTCCTCTGAATTGTACAGGGGAGGTACAGGAAACTTGACCAGATGTAGGTTTATTCAGAGGACATGGAGTATGGAGCACGACAGAGAACAAAGTACAGAGACCATTTCCTCCAGCACGTTGAGTAAAATGAGAAAAAGAATGCCAAGATAAAGGGCACCTGGGTGTAACAGGAGCGTTAACCACCAGTATTTCCAAGTGAAGCTCAATTGGTCCACACTCATACGGAGGGGCAAGCGCTACCCAGGTATTGACTGTGTACAGAGGAAGGCTGGAGTTCTCACACTTCCGCTTCCGCACTCTGCTTCAGCACGACAGTTTTCGTTGCTGCGTCATCAGGGCATTTTAACCTGCGTGTTAATAGATGACGGACGCCAGCCTGGGCTTTCACCGCACCCACTGTAACTCCGGCCCTGGGTCATGCTGTGGCCCAGGACAGGTATAGTCAATGTCCAGTGAAACTAAAATGGTGGTTGAAAGACTCCTTTTTTCCGGCACTTTTTAAATGTGGGGGGCATGCAGGTTTGGGGCTCATGCTGTGGCCCAGGACAGGTATAGTCAATGTCCAGTGAAACTAAAATGGTGGTTGAAAGACTCCTTTTTCCGGCACTTTTTAAATGTGGGGTCATGCAGGTTTGGGGCTCATGCTGTGGCCCAGGACAGGTATAGTCAATGTCCAGTGAAACTAAAATGGTGGTTGAAAGACTCCTTTTTCCGGCACTTTTTAAATGTGGGGGTCATGCAGGTTTGGGGGTCATGCTGTGGCCCAGGACAGGTATAGTCAATGTCCAGTGAAACTAAAATGGTGGTTGAAAGACTCCTTTTTCCGGCACTTTTTAAATGTGGGGGTCATGCAGGTTTGGGGCTCATGCTGTGGCCCAGGACAGGTATAGTCAATGTCCAGTGAAACTAAAATGGTGGTTGAAAGACTCCTTTTTCCGGCACTTTTTAAATGTGGGGGTCATGCAGGTTTGGGGCTCATGCTGTGGCCCAGGACAGGTATAGTCAATGTCCAGTTCAACTAAAATGGTGGTTGAAAGACTCCTTTTTCCGGCACTTTTTAAATGTGGGGGTCATGCAGGTTTGGGGCTCATGCTGTGGCCCAGGACAGGTATAGTCAATGTCCAGTGAAACTAAAATGGTGGTTGAAAGACTCCTTTTTCCGGCACTTTTTAAATGTGGGGGTCATGCAGGTTGGGGCTCATGCTGTGGCCCAGGACAGGTATAGTCAATGTCCAGTGAAACTAAAATGGTGTTGAAAGACTCCTTTTTCCGGCACTTTTTAAATGTGGGGGTCATGCAGGTTTGGGCTCATGCTGTGGCCCAGGACAGGTATAGTCAATGTCCAGTGAAACTAAAATGGTGGTTGAAAGACTCCTTTTTCCGGCACTTTTTAAATGTGGGGTCATGCCGGTTTGGGCTCATGCTGTGGCCCAGGACAGGTATAGTCAATGTCCAGTAAACTAAAATGGTGGTTGAAAGACTCCTTTTTCCGGCACTTTTTAAATGTGGGGGTCATGCAGGTTTGGGGCTCATGCTGTGGCCCAGGACAGGTATAGTCAATGTCCAGTGAAACTAAAATGGTGGTTGAAAGACTCCTTTTTCCGGCACTTTTTAAATGTGGGGGTCATGCAGGTTTGGGGCTCATGCTGTGGCCCAGGACAGGTATAGTCAATGTCCAGTAACTAAAATGGTGGTTGAAAGACTCCTTTTTCCGGCACTTTTTAAATGTGGGGGTCATGCAGGTTTGGGGCACTTGTGCTGTGCCCAGGACAGTATAAGTCAATGTCCCGGTGAAACTAAAATGGTGGTTTGAAAAGAGCTCCTTGTTCCGGCACTTTTTTTAATATGTTGGGGTCATGCAGGTGTTGGGGCTCATGCTGTGGCCCAGACAGGTATAGTCAATGTCCAGTGAAACTAAAATGGTGTTTGAAAGACTCCCTTTTTCCGGCACTTTTTAAATGTGTGGGGTTCATGCATGTTTGGGGGCTCATGCTTTGGGCCCAGGACAGGTATATGTCCATGTCCAGTGAAACCTAAAATGTGGGTGAAAAGACTCTTTTCCGGCATTTTTAAAATATGTGGGGGTCCCATGCAGGTTTTTGGGCTCATGCAGTGCGCCCAGACAGGTATATTCAATTTACCAGTGAAACTAAAAATGGTGGTTTGAAAGACTCCTTTTTCCATGCACTTTTTTTAAATGTGGGGTCATGCAGGTTTCTGGCTCATGCTGTGGCCCAGGACAGGTTTTTTATAGTCTATTTCCAGTTAAACTAAAATGGTGTTTGAAAGACCTCATTTTCCGGACTTTTTAAATGTGGGGTCATGCTCCCGGTTTGGGGCTCAGCGTGTGGCCCAGACAGGTATAGTCAATGTCGCAGTTGAAACAAAATGTGTGCTTGATGACTCCTTTTTTCCGGCACTTTTTAAATGTAGGGGGTCATCATGTTTTGGGCTCAATGCTGTGGCCCAGGACAGGTATAAGTCCAATGGTCCAGTTAAACGAAAAAATGTTGGTTGAAAGACTCCTTTTTTCCGTGCACTTTTTTTAAATGTGGGGGTCATGCAGTTTGGGGCTCAGCTGTGGCCGCAGGACAGGTATAGTCCAAAGTCCAGTTGAAACTAAATGGTGGTTGAAAGACTTCCTTTTTTCCGGACTTCTTAAAATGTGGGGGTCAGCATTTTGGGGCTCATGGCTGTTGCCACAGGACAGGTATAGTCAATGGTCCAGTGAAACTAAAATGGTGGTTGAAAGACTCCTCTTTTTTCCGGCACTTTTTAAATGTTGGGGTCATGCGAGGTTTTGGGGCTCATGCTGTGGCCCAGGACAGGTATAGTCAATTCCAGTGAAATAAAATGTGGTTGAAAGACTCCTTTTCCGGCACTTTTTAAATGTGGGGTCATGCAGGTTTGGGCTCATGCTGTGGGCCCAGACAGGTATAGTCAATGTTTCGTGGAAACTAAAATGGTGGGATTGAAATACTTCCTTTTTTTTCCGGCACTTTTTAAATGTGGGGTCCATGCATGGGGTTTGGGTCTCATGCCTGTGGCCCCCAGGACAGGTATAGTCCAATGTTCCATAGAAACTAAAATGGTGTGAAAGACTCCTTTATTCCGGCACTTTTAAATGTGGGGTCAATGGCAGGTTTTGGGGCCATGCTGTGGCCCAGGACAGGAAATAGTCAATGTCCAGTGAAACTAAAATGGTGGTTAAAGACTCCTTTTTCCAGCACATTTTAAATTTGGGGTCCATGCAGGTTTGTGGACTGCTTGCTGTGGCCCAGGACAGGTATAGTCAATGTCCAGTGAAACTAAAATTGTGGTTGAAAGACTCCTTTTTTTCCGGCACCTTTTTAAGTGGGGGTCATGCAGTGTTTGGGGCTCATGCTGCGTTCCATACATGGATATTCCAATGTCCAGTTCAAGTAACTTGATGGTCAAAATCATACTGGCCCTTCTGCCACTTTTTAATTTGTGTGTGATGCAGGTGTGTTAAGGGTCATGCTGTGGTACAAGACAGGGATAGTAAAAGGTCTGTGACTTTTTTCTGTGACATTTATAACCTAAGTGTGTTGCTAAATGTAGCACACGTATCCATTTGACCTGTTGTGGATGTTAAATTCTGCTTCTCCCAGCCTTGTTTGGTGTAATATTGAAGGTGTTGTTGCTCTCCCAATACTTTAATGTCATCAGCTGAAATCGATGCTGCCACTATCGAAACAAAAACCTTATCGATAAGCGCCGACTATCTATTATCGCTCCGAATCTTGATAGCCAACGCAATCGCTCAACACTAGCGTTCAACATTCTCAGGAAAAGAGTTGAAACCTAAAAAATAAAAAATACATAAAACAAAATCACTTTTCCCAAATCCTAATTCAAGAATTCGGATATTGGAAAATTGGCCGGGGAAATACAGTAATTCAAAATCAGAAAGCTATTCTGATTGTCGTCAAAAAGCCGGCCAATCATAATAGGAGCGACACGTGGAACCAATATAATCCTATGGAATGAAAAAATTGACCAATCATATTCAAAGAGCGAACCAGTTTTTCAAAATACAGTAAAAGAACAGAAAAGAGCTGATTGGCTGAGCTACGGGTGCTTGGCTATCCCAGCCAATCGATAGCGCGAGCCTACTTTCATCCCCATTATAGTCTATGAACGAGATGGGCGCACCTGAAATCTCGGCACTCAGCGCCGTGCTGGCATGAATTATTAATCAAAAATCATTTTTTAATAAATGTAAAACATTATCAGATAAAGATCAGAACCCTGCTTTACAAATAAAGCAGTTAAAAACCCGAACAACACGCGTTTGTCGCCCGAGACCGGCGCACACTAGTAATTGCAATAGAGAGAATCGCCTGGAAATACTGTAATTCAAATTGTTTAAGCTATTCACATGTTTCGGCATAAACATCCAATCAGAATAGGAGCGACCATGTCGCCCATTATAAAACTATGGAGGAGAATTGACAATCAGAATAGGAGCGACAATGTCCCAGTATATCCAGGAGTAAAAATTGCCAATCATATTTCAAATGGGGACAGTTTCAAAATACATTAAAAATGCAGAAACTAGCTGATTGGTTGAAGCGGCGTGGGCTCTGTCAGCTTAGCTCAATCAGAGCGCGAGCTTACTTTCTCATAGAGATCTATGGGAAAAGAAATTCTGAGCCGCTCTGTGATTGTGCTAAGTTAAAAGAGCCCATTAGATTTGGACCAATGGGAGAGCGAGCCGACGCTCCTATGGGTTTTTCTAATGCAAGTCTGAAATAAAACTGTACTTGTCAAGAAATCAAATTATAACACTACAGAAGTTGTCCCATGTGTATATAAAACTAATATATAATCTGGGGTAATGAAAAAAAAAATATTAAATCAATAAAATCATGTTTAATTCTTTATATTTTGTTGCACCCATACTATTGATCCTTGACAACCGAAAATAAAGAAATAAACCAATCAGCCGATTCTGCAGTTTTTACTGTATTTTGAACTGTCCGGCCTTGTGAATAGGATTGGGTCCAATTTTTCTTCGCATAGGATATAATGGGACAATTGTCGGCTCCTATTCTGATTGGTCAATTCTCCCTCCATATGTTTATAATGGGACATTGCGCTCCTATCTGATGGCTGGTTTTTGCCGACCATGAAATAGCTTAAACAATTTGAATTACTGTATTTCCCGGCGATTCCTCTTCTATTGCAGTTCCCTATGTAGCGCCATCTCGGCAAAAACGCGTTGTTTCGGGTTTTAACTGCTTTATTTGTAAAGAATGGTCTGCACTTTATCTGAAAATGTTTTACAATTTACATAAAAATGATTTTTGATTAATACTTCATGCCGCACGGCCTGAGTGCCGAGATTTCAGTGCGCCCACCTCTCATAGACTATAATGGGAGAAGTTTAGTATCTCCGCGCGTGCAGATTGGCTCGTAAAGCAAAGCACCCGCTAGCTCATCCAATCAGCTCTTTTCTGTCTTTTTACTGTATTTGGAACTGCCCCCTTGGATTTTGATTGGTCCAAAATTCTCCATATATATTAATTGGGACTTGTCGCTCCTATTTCGAGTTGGTATAATACTCCTTCATAGTTAGAATGGGCCACTGTTCGCTCCTATTCTGATTTCCAAATCTTCTCCAACTAGGATATAATTGGGTCTTAGTCGCTCCTATTCCTGATGTGCTGGCTTCTGCAGATCAATGAAATAGCTCTAAACAATTTTTTTATGAATTACTGATTTCCCGGCAATTCTCACTTCTATTGCAATTCCCTATGTAGCGCCGGTCTCGGCGACAAACGCGTTGGTTCGGTTTTTTAACTGCTTTTTATATTTGTAAAGCAAGGTTCTGCTCTTTTATCTGATAATGTTTTACATATAATAAAGAATAATTTTTTTGATTAATACTTCATGCCGCACTGCGCTGAGTGCCGATATTTCAGTGCGCCCCGTCTCTCCATAGGACTATAATGGGAGAATAGCTCGCCTCTGATAGGCTTGGATAGCCAAGGCACCTGCTAAAGCTCATCCAACAGCTCTGTTCCTGTCTTTTTACTGTATTTTTTGTGATAACCCTCCGTGTGATTCTATTGGTCAAACTTCTCCATAGACTAGAATGGGTCCCTTGTCTCTCCTATTTTCCTGATGGCCGAGGCTAGCCAAGCCCCCGCTAAGCTCAGCCAATTCAGCTCTTTTTCTGTCTTTTTACTGTATTTTGTAATTATCCTCGCTGCCGTGGATTCTGATTGGTCAAACTTCCCCAAAGGTTTAATGGTCACTGTCCAGCCTCCAATTCTGATTGGAAGGTTTATCCACCAATGAGAAATAGGTTTCAGAATTTGAATTACTTATTTCCCTGCAATTATACAATATACATAAAATCATGATATTGCTCCGTTCTGAGTTTAGGAAAGTTTTTTTTTTTGTTTAAGTATGTTTTTTTTTACGTTCAGCTCTTTTCTGACACTGTTTTCCGCCTTTATAAAGGCGATTTTTTCAGAATTATACTCCTGCTGCACGGAGCGGAGCACCGAGATTTCTGGCACAATCTTCTATCTGCTTCCTCGCAGGGTCGGATCCTGCTTCACTTTGCCTCTTTCGGAGGATATAGACCAAAAAAAACCTGGTCTGCCTGCCGGAGCTGCCGAGCGCTGCACTGCGCCTCGCTTTGCCGACTCGCCATCGTACATGCCTCGGAGTATACGAGCGCGCCGCGTTATACCCCGGAACGCCTACCCCGCGCCCCACACGCGCCCACTGCCCGCCCCTTCATTGCGCGTCACAGCTGAAAGTGGCGAACACTGCGCCTAACCCTGAATCCCCGCATCCGACAGCGGGATTCGGGCTGGGAGGCGCAGTATACGCCAAAAAACGGGCGAAAAGCCCGATCATACATGTCGCCCTAGGTGTCAGTGCGGCCTCTCCCCGCCTGACCATTCCTGTTCTATGTGGAATTTCACCGGACAGCACCTTTCAGGCCACCGCCTTCCTGGACTCAGGGTCCGCTGGTAACTTTATCAGCCACGCGCTGGTGTCCCAGTACAGACTTCCAGTGACCCCCCTGCAGAAACCCATGTTCTTCTCCTCAGTCAGTGGCGAATGCCTCAAGGATGCCATTCGGTTCTGCACTGCGCCCCTCACCATGCAGATCGGGGACGCTACATCAGGAAACAGTGAAACTACTCGTACTGCCTCGTTCCTCTTCTGAGATCCTTCTGAGCCTCCCCTGGTTACAAGAGCATGCTCCGACCCTAAACTGGAACACAGGCAAGATTCTTCATTGGGGCCCAGCATGCCACTCACGTTGCCTTCGGGCGCTCTGCCCAGCCCGTTGGTCTGCCTCTACCGAGCCTACGAAGTCTCTGCCAGGTCTGCCTGTTCCTTACCAGGACTTTTCCGATGTTTTTCTGCAAGACAGGATGAAACTCTGCCTCCGCACCGGCCCTTCGATTGCTTGCATCCCGGTACTACTCCTCCCCGAGGCAGAGTGTACCCTCTCTCCGTCCCGGAGACAAAGGCCATGTCCGACTATATTCAACAGAATCTCCGCAAAGGCTTTATACGCAAGTCGTCCTTGCCTGCGGGAGCCGGATTCTTCTTTGACGAAAAGAAAGATGGTACCCTCCAGCCCTGTATCGATTATCGTGGCCTGAACAAAATAACCGTAAAGAATCGATACCCCCTACCTTTGATCTCGGAGCTATTTGACCGCCTACGCGGCGCAAAAATTTTTTCTAACTGGATATTCGCGGTGCCTACAATCTGTTCCGCATCCGAAAAGGTGACGAGTGGAAAACAGCCTTTAACACCCGTGATGGCCACTTCGAATATCTCATCATGCCATTTGGTCTCTGCAACGCTCCGGCTGTCTTCCAAAACTTCGTTAATGAGATCTTTCGGGATCTTCTATACGTCTGCGTTATAGTCTATCTAGACGATATTCTCATCTATTCTCCAGACCTAGAGACTCACCGTCACCACGTCCGCCAGGTGCTCAGACGTCTCCGAAACCACCAACTTTATGCCAAGTTGGAGAAGTGCCTGTTCGAGTGCACCTCCCGGCCCTTCTTAGGGTACATCGTGTCGGACCAAGGTCTACAGATGGACCCCGCCATGCTCTCTGCTGTCCTGCAGTGGCCCCGTCCGGTGGGCCTTCGCGCCACCCAGCGCTTTTTAGGCTTTGCCAATTATTACAGGCAATTTATCCCCCAGTTCTCCTCTCTGGTGGCTCCAATGGTGGCCCTCACCAAGAAGGGTGCCGACCCCAAATCATGGCCTCCCGAGGCCCGAGAGGCATTCAAACGTCTGAAAGCTGTGTTTGCTTCCGCTCCTGTTCTCTCTCGTCCGGACCCTCAGCACTCGTTTGTCTTAGAGGTCGACGCCTCCTCAGTTGGTGCTGGCGCCGTTCTTCTTCAGAAGTCCTCCTTGGGGAAATTGCGGACGTGTGGATTCTTCTCCAAGACCTTCACTCCTGCCGAATGGAATTACACTATCGGTGATGGGGAACTTCTTGCTATAAAGTTGGCCCTAGAAGAATGGTGTCACTTGCTGGAGGGGGGCTCACCATCCCATAGAGATCTACACTGATCATAAGAATCTACTATATCTACTATCTGCTCAGCGATTGAATCCACGGCAAGCCAGATGGTCGCTTTTCTTCGCCCGTTTTGATTTCCTCCTACGCTTCCGACCGGCTGAAAAAAACATCAGGGTGGACGGTCTCTCTAGATCCTCCGACACGGTGGGCTTGGAGCCTCCCCTTCAGCACATCATTCCTCCGGAACGGCTTCTTTCGGCAGCTTCTGTGGACCTTCAACAGTTACCTCCTGGGAAGACCTATGTCCATCCTGCTTTGCGGCCTCGAATCCTTAAATGGGGATATTCTTCTTTAACAGCTGGTCATCCTGGGATTCGCAAATCCGTACAACTCATCTCGAGATACTATTGGTGGCCCACCCTCTCGCAGGACGTTAGAGACTTTGTCTTAACCTGTACCTCCTGTGCTCGTAACAAAGTTCCTCGTCCGCGGGTCTGCTTCAGCCTCTCCTGGTGCCATAGAAACCTTGGTCCCATATCGCTATGGATTTTGTCACTGACCTACCGGCTTCATCCGGAAACACGGTCATTTGGGTGGTGGTTGACAGATTTTCTAAAAGGGCTCATTTTGTGCCCCTTCCCCGGTACCCTCGGCACCCCAGCTAGCCCAGCTCTTCTTCCACCACATCTTTCGGTTACACGGGCTCCCTTTGCACATCATCTCTGATTGGGGAGTCCAGTTTGTATCTAAATTCTGGCGGGCTCTCTGTGGCCAGTTACGGGTTCAGCTGGACTTTTCATCTGCGTACCACCCTCAGACCAACGGGCAGGTGGAGAGGGTCAACCAAGTCTTAGGCACTTATCTGCAACATTTTGTGTCTGCCCGTCAGGATAACTGGTCTGACCTTCTCCCCTGGGCGGAATTCTCATATAATTCCCTAGACTCAGAGTCCGCTGGAGCCGCCCCCTTTTTTATTGTGTTTGGGTTACATCCCCGCCCGCCTCTCCCCCTAGCCGTTTCGTGTCACGTTCCTGCCGTGGATGCCCAAGTACGAGACATCAAGTCACTCTGGCAGGTCACTCGTCAGGCCCTTCTTCGGGCTTCCACTCGTACTAAAGTTCAGGCCAATAGGTACCGGAGACCTCCCCCTGTATTTAAGCCAGGTGATAGGGTTTGGCTAGTGGCCAAATACATCCGTTTCACGGTACCCAGCTACGAGGTGGGCCGTGAATTTTTGGGCCCTTTTGTGGTCTTTCGTTCTAGCTTAACCGGTCTCCTACAAGCTCCACTTGCCTCCCACTCTGTGTGTCCCGAACGCCTTCCAGGTCTCGCTCCTCAAGCCTGTGGTGCTGAATCGCTTCTCCCGTGGATCTGTCTCGCCTTCTCCTGTGGCCAACTCTGATAACATCTTTGAGGTCAAGGAGGTGCTGGCGGACAAGACAGTGAGGGGGAAGCGTTTTTTTTCTTATCGACTGGAAAGGGTTCAGGCCAGAGGAGCGTTCGTGGGAACCTGAAGGCAACCTGTCACCTGATCTCCTTGCTAGGTTCAAAAAAAAGAGGGGGTTACCTAAAGGGGGGGGGAGTACTGTCATGGCGGCCACGGGCGCCGCTGCCCCTGCGGCCGTTCCCCCGCGCTCCGGTGCACGCCGCTCCTGTCCGTCCCGGCCGAGGTGCGCATGCCCGCCCCCTAGCGCGCGCACGACGGCTTGTCTAGATTTAAAGGGCCAGTGTCCCGGTAATTGGCTTATTGCCGGGCACTGCTCCTATATAAGGGTTACGCCCCCAGCACTAGCTGCCAGATCGTTGGTGTGCATTAGTGAGCTTAGAGTGTCTCTAGTGTCCGTATTGATTTCCAGTGTACCAGTCCGCCTGCTTACGTTTCCTGACCTTGCCTGTTTGCTGCCTGCCCTAACCGTCTGACCGTCTCTGACCACGAACCTCTGCCGCCTGCCCTGACATTCTGCCTGTCCCCGACTACGCCTTTGGATTACGATTTTGTACCACGCAGTACCCCGGCCGCCACCGCAAGCAAGTCATGTCAGGGGTAACAACCTGGTAGCCTCACGCCGCAGCAAGTCCATCCCGCTTTGCGGCGGGATCTAGTGAAAACCGGGGGCTACTTAGATTCCGTTCCCTGGCGTGGCTTAACTATCATCGCTTGCGGTGGTCCAGCGAATCCACCGAACCCTTACAAATACTTTGTAGCGCCACCTTTTGCTGCGATTACAGCTGCAAGTCACTTGGGGTATGTTTCTATCAGTTTTGCACATTGAGATACTGAAATTCTTGCCCCTTTTCCTTGGAAAACGTTAGCCTCGGGTTGGATGGGGGCGTTTTTTTTACAGCTTTTTAGCTCTTTCCA
>JAODAL010084449.1:0-10914 GCA_025379985.1 Phyllomedusa bahiana
CCTGCCCCCCTCACTCTTCACTTTTAAAATTTACAAAACAAACATCAGACCCTCAATTTATTCCCGCATTCTCTACCGATTTCCTATTCTATACAAACTCCCCCTCTAGCACCTCATATGGTAGCCTGTAGTACCCCCCCTACCCAAAAGTACCCCTGTAGCCAGTAGTAGCCCCCTTTGCCCGTAATATGCCCCGTGCCAGGGAATATGCCCCCGACCCGACAGTGCCCAGTACCGAAGTAGGCCCCTAAACCCCGGGAGAAGCCCCTTATAGCCAGGTAGAAGCCCCTTGTAGCCAGTAGATGCCCCCTTTGCCAGGGAGTCCCCTGAGGCGATAAGATGCCCTGTACCAGGTAGTCCCCCTGTAGCCGTGAGCCCCTGTACCGTAGATCCCCTGTAGCCAGTAGGCCCCCTGTAGCCGTAGATGCCCCCCTTTTAGCCAGGTAGGGCCCCCTTGCAGCCAGGTAGGCCCCCTTGCAGCCAGTAGTGCCCCCTTTAGCCATGTAGTGCCCCCTTGAGCCCGATGCCCCCGTAGCCAGTAGATGCCCCTGTAGCAGTAATGCACCCCCTTTAAGCCCCGTAAAAATGCCCCCCCGTAGCCCCTTAAAATGCCCCCCTTTTAGCCAGTAATGCCCTGTAGCATAGATGCCCCCTGTAGCCCGTAGATCCCCTGACCAGTAGATGCCCCCCTTTACCAGTAATCCCCCTTAAGGGCCCCCCAGTAGAGCCCCGTAGCCAATGGGATTCCCCCCTTTGCCAGTAGATCCCCTGAGCCAGTAAGCCCCCCTGTAGCCATTAGATGCCCCCCCCGTGCCAGTAATGCCCCTGTACCAATTAGAAATAAAAAAAAATCCACCCCGGGGGCCGCGCGTCCCCTCCAGAGCTGTTGAGCGGTGTAAAACGGCCCCCCCCTTTGACATCATCACGCTGCTTACACTGTCACGAAGTCTCCCAGGGGAGATTCTCCTGGGCAGCAGGAGGCTGCAGACCCATGGAATTTCCAGCGACCGCAGGGGACGCGGTGAAAGCCGTGCGCCCCCTGCGACGCTATAATGTACAAGTCACTCAATGAGCGCCATACATAAGGGGAGGAAGGGCAGGATGGGAACGATCCATCCAGCCCCTCCCTGTAGCAGCAACTGTGCAACTGCTGACTGACTGCGCGGCTGTTTTATAACAGCCGCGCAGAGTCAGGGGCTGATCTCCGGGTGGGCGAGGCGGGCGGCGCCCCCCTCGGGTGAGCGGACCCTCGGTACCCCAGGTGATCACCGAGGAGGATCGCTGAGGAGAAGGGGGGCCAGCTTGTGCAGAGGGGGAAGCTGCCTTTGGTGATAAGTTAGGGTATGATCACAAACAAGCGTGTTTGAGTCCTAAGAACATACGCTTTTTAGATACGTGATTATGGATTCCACTGTCGGACCGTAAACAGTCCCAAAACACACAATATAATAATCTGAGCAATGTGATTTCATGGCTTTTAATATGAACACAGCATCAGCGATCTCACTGCGTCTTTCGGTATCGCTTCTTATCAAATCCATGTCAAGAATTGACATCAGTTTCTTAGTCCGAAAACCAGCAGTACCCTATAATAAACTATAAGGTGCGATCCTGCTGCATCCAACACGCATCCAAACAAGTAGCTGCGTGTTGGATACGTGTTGGATCCTTAGGCTATGTTCACAAGGGTGAAATTAGGACATATTTCGGCCCGTATTTCGCGGCGTAACTGAGTGCTTCAACGGCTGAGATATGATCCCAAGTCATCTACGGAATCCACAGTTCTCAAGAGAAACTATGGGTTACCGCCTGCCTTCTCCCCACGCGCACACATAAGCTCGGGGAGATAAGTGACATGTCACTTACTAGTGGCAAAACTCACCACTAGTAATGATGTCAATGGGGGCCCCGTGGGTGCTCCTGGCTTAATTATGTGCCGTGTGAACATAGCCTTAGAGTTGTCAGTTGAGAGTTAGAGAGAGGAGACGTAACAGAAGAGAGAGAAGTGCGCACCTCAGACTGCATCAAAAGCCATGATGACTGGAGAGATATTATTGCTGTCGTTTGGAGAGAGTACAAAGCCATGTCATTGTACATAGTTGCAAATTTGTTATAAAGCAGAGAAAAACCAGGAGAGGCCGAAGATAGTGTCCCCACTCTGGAGTCAGTGAGTAATCCGAGGAAAGGTATCAATCCGAGGAGCAGCGAGAAGTTCAGACAGGAGTCCTGAGCCAGTAGTGGAGGAAGTCACTGAGAATGGTCAGGTAGAGCAGTGAGGTGGACAAGAGGAAGGATCCCTCGTAGCTGCGTGTGTGGATGCTGAAGCTGCTGGCTGCAGACAACGAGCGCCCGCAAAAGCCGCTGATGAACGAGATTAAAAGGCCTCATTACTCCACATCATTGATTATCACAACTGAGGTGCACACACATCTCCAACACTGGCTGCGCCTCTCCCCACAATTCAAAAAAACTCTTAAGGCCTCGTTCACACGGCTATTCTGGACGGATTGAGCCGACTGCGCGCCGTATTTGCGCTTCAGTACGGCTCCCAATCCGTCCCAGTAACAACGGTAATCCACAGTTCTCATAGAGAACTGTGGATTCCGTCGCTCCTCGCCCCGCTCGGCGAAATTTCGCCGCGGGGGAGACAGTCACAGGCACATAATTTCCAGTGCGTACGCGCCGTAAATAATGCCTGGTCTAGGGGCCGGCGAGCTGCCGCCACCCTAGGCCTCGCTCCCGCCCCCATCGCGCCCTTATTCAAGCCATAACCTGTGCGAAATCCGGCCCGCAATTACGGCTTGAAATAAGCCCGTGTGAAACACGGCCTAAGGTGGACATCGAGTTGGTATGCCGCCATTACACCACCCTGTCTGTTACAAAAGTGCTGTTGTGAAAGGGTTGTGACTATTTTAAAAAGGACAACAATTTGTGGAGACAAGCAGTGTCCAGATCGAAGCAAAGGACAGCGCAATAGAAGAAGAGAGATACTGATGTAGAACAAAGCATTCACAATTCTCAGACAAGTCTGATGGTTTGTTTGTTTATAAGGCTGAGTTCACACGGCTTAAATGCAGGGCGTAATTACACCCCGCAATTACGCCATGTGGCCGGGGGCGGGGCGGGAGCGGGGGCGTGTGCGGTCATTCACATGTCACTTATCTCCCCGCCCGGCGGATTCGCCTGAGCAAGGAATAGATACTTAATCCATAGTTCTCTATGAGAACTGTGGATTACTGTAATGACTAGGACGTATTCCAGCCGTAATTTGCGCACTCCGGCGCGTAATTACGGACTGAAATACATCCAATTTTAAGCCATGTGAACATAGCCTAACAGTAATCCACGTTCTGATATTTGAAAACAAAAACATAAATAAAAATGAAGAAAACAGAAGAATAAAGGAATGAGGAATAAATGTGACACTTTAATGTTGTGACTTTGTATAAATACAGATGTTAAGATTAACTTGATGGTAAAATAACAGCTTTTTATGTCACCTGTTCATAGATCATAGGTGATGTTGTGACTTGTTTATATTCATAGCCAAAACTGACTTCATAGAAAGTGAGGTACTTTGAGTTTGTACCTGAAAGGGGGACAAAGCTGATTGCAAACTATATATTTATATTTCCTGATCGTCCTACGGCAGCACACCATCGGGATATTACTTCGCCTAGGTACAAATAGAAGAGACAGATTAACAAGTAGTAATTGGACTAATCAACCACTTAAATGTTGCCCAATAAAGCCTGACTGGAACCAACATGTTTTGTTACTCTCCCTTGAACAGGGAGTGGAACCAGAATGCCTCGCTAGTGATTGTGGAGCCTGTACCTAGCATCGCATCCTCCATCAGGGTTTTGATATGGTACCTGGGATTTCTGACTTCTGCCCTTTGGGTGGAACGCGCCTATGCATGCACGGTCCTTGCTGACGCTTCACATGCATGGCAAGTGACCTTGGAGTGTGTTTTGTAAAGATCTCGCTGAACATCCGTGGCTTGAATTTGGCACAGAGCACATTAAGATGCTTGCTGACTGCAAAACCTTCCTCTCAGTAGTTAAGCTGTTGTATTTGCACTATCTGCACACACAGCTAGTGTATATATCACTGCTGTGTATAAGAGTTCACTATATTGCACCTCTATTGTGGTTTATTGTCCATTACAAATTAACCATGTCTTTGCCAGACAGGCAGAACCCTACCTTCTATAAGGTAAGGCTGTGTTATATGCATAATCTGGCACATTAAATATACTACAATGATAATCTTAGTGCCTTTTTTTTGGTATATATGTGCCTCAATTAGGCACATTAAAAATGCTATACAAGGAATACTACCACACGCCAAATTTTTTGGCAGGTTATTTTATTCAGTGCATTATACACTCCTTTAATGCGCCCTAAAACTGCCGTGGAAGCGCCTCTTTTCTGACATGTCGCAACTTATGTTCTTCGTCCTGAAGGGAGAAATTCCTAACAGTCTTAAGTTAATCCTTCCTCTCTGGAATAAGGAATAGCTCACTCAACCTTTTAAAAGGTTAAAGTCACTCACAGGATTCAATGCAAGCAAGCTTGCAGCTGAGCCTCGCACCTCCACATTGTACCCTCCTCCTGTCTGGTGACAGTACTATATCCTGAACGAGAATATTTTCTTGATAATGATGATGAATTCTATGAATCAGACAATTTGAATCTCCCATTGAAAGATACATACCATCATTTATTAGAAAAAATCTTGTTAAAAAAAAAACTTGGAATCTGGTAAGGATCCTCCGGCTATACAAAACAAAAAACAGATACTTTTTCCAAAGATAAGGGGTCTCCGAGTCATCCTATTATATCTGACTGGTTTCAACGTGAATGGTCTAAACCAATTAAACGGCTGGACCCAGGAGCTAGGTTCAGGAGCACATATAAGGTGGATTCCCGGTATACTGCTGAAGCAGTACCAAAAGTGGATTTAGCAGTAGCTAAGCTTTCCAAAAAATAAAATGTTTTCCATCTGAAGAATCCCTATGCGCTAGACCCCGGGGACAGAAAAAGATAGCTTTTTTAAAAAAGATCCACCTTCCCTTTTTTATAAGCATTAAAAGTAGTTTGGCATCCTACCTGTGCCAGCCCTTTACTATTTCTCAGCCATTTTTAACCCAAAAACTACAGATGGGTCCAAGGAAGAATCCTGGAGAACAGCCTCAAAAAAGGGATCAGAATTTTCTTGTAATTCCCTTAGTTTAAATAAAGTTTTTTTTTAGCCCCTTTTTAAACCCTCAACCGCTTAAAGGAGACATTATGGATTAAAAAGTCGGAGACATAAATTCCAAAAAAACCATTCTGCAATTTACCTTTTACCAAATAGTTTGTTTGGGTCTCAGCAAGATAAAAATCGGGAAATTTTGGAAGGTATGGGGCAGTCTTCCCAGGCAAAGAAGAAATCAAAACCCTAGATCCTTTCATTTCTCCCAAGGTTCATTAAATTAAAAAAGAATAACATTTTCGGAAGACAAAAAAGGTTCAACCCCCAAACAGGACAGGCTGCCTATGCAGAAAAAAATGCCGGGGGGCCAAAAATCAAGGGACTTTGATCAAACACAAGGACCTCAATTGGGGGGGAGCCAAATCTTTTTCTATTACTCTGTTCCGGGGCTTCCTGGGTGTCAAAGGGTTCTCCAGCCTCTCCGGTTTTCGGGGTTTCAAAAGGGTTCCATACCTCGACGATTGGCGGTGCTACCCACAAGAAAATATCCATTCCCCAAACTAAACTGACCTTAAAAACTCAAGAAAATCATGGTTTTTCGGGTCAAATACAAAAGTCCGCTTTCTCCATACAAGAAAAAAATTCAGAATAAAATTTCACCAAAATGACTCAAAAATTTCCCAAAGAGGAGAGAAAAGATATTTTTAGAGGTAAAACCCCGGGGATCTATTCCCCAAAAAACTGTTCATTCAGAAATAAAAGTTTTGGTCACCCTCCACCACCATTGAGAGTATCCGGGGCAAAGCTCTATCCTTTCCCTTTTCACCAAACACCGTCCTCCGGAACAAAAACGGGTTTTCCTAGACATCTGGCGACATTATGACGGGTTTTTACCCGTTTTTTTGCGTATCCTCGCCCTCCCGGCCCAAAAACCCCCGCTGTGGGACGCGGGGGATGGGGGTTTTGGGGCGCAGTGTTCGCCATTTCAGCTCGCCCCCAAGGGCGGCAGTGCGCGGTGTGGGCGCGGGGTAGGCTTTCCCCGGGGCGGAGCGGCGCGCTCGAAAACTCAGCATTCCCTGCGATCGGAAAAGCGAGGCCATTCAGGCCCCGGGGCAGCTCCGACAAGCCGACCTAGTTTTTTTTTTGGTCAAAACCCCCGCAGAGGCAAGTGAAGCAGGATCGGAACATCAGGAAACATACGAAATGCTAAAGAAATCCGGCGCTCGCTCCGTGCAGCAGGGTATGATTCCAAAAAAATCGCCTTTATAAAGGCGGAAAACTTTGTCGGAAAGAGCTCAACCCAAAAATAAAAAATTTTTAAAAAAAAAAAAAACACTTTCCAAAACTCAGAATGGGCAATATCAAGATTTAGATATAGGAAATTGCCGGGAAATACAGAATTCAAAACTAAAACCCTATTCTCATTGGTGGGCATAAACCGGCCCAATCAAAAAGGGCGACAGTGAACCATTAAAAAACCTAGGGGAAGGATTGACCAACAGAATCCACGGCGGGACATTTCAAAATACGAAAAAAATGCGAAAAAAAGCTGATTGGCTGGCTAGGGGGGGCTTCTAGCTGGGCCCAACAAAAAAGGAGCGACAAAAACCCTTTCAGTCTAGGGGGAAAAGTTTAGAACCAATCAAAAACCCAAAGGGCCGGGGAAAATCAAAATCATAAAAGACAAAAAAGCATTGCGAGCTAGGGGGGCTTAGCTATCCCACCCAATAAAGGGGGAGTTTACTTCCCCATTATCATGGAAAAGGGCGCACTGAAATCCGGCACCAGCCCGTGCGGCATAAAAGAAAATTAATAAAAAATTTTTAAAAATTAAAAAAATTCAATAAAAAACCGAACCCTTCTACAAACATAAAAAAATTTAAAATCCCGAACAACCTTGTCGCCGAGACCGGGCTACATAAGAATTTGCAAAAGAGAGAATTCCCGGGGAAATACAGTAATTCAAATTGTGTAAGCTATTCTCATTTGGGGAGAAGCCACCAATCAGAATAGGAGCGACAAAGACCCATTAAATCCTAATGGAAATTTGGGGCCAACAAATAGGAGCGCGGGGCCCATTCTAACCTATAAAAGGAAATTTAACCAATCAGAAAGGGCCGGGGACAAACCCCCATTAATCCAATGGAGAAGTATGGAACAATCAAAATAAAAAGGCGGGACAGTTCAAAATACAGTAAAAAAGGCAGAAAAGAGCTGTTTGGCTGCTGCGGGGACTGGCTATCCCGCCAATCAGAGCGCGAGCTACTTCTCCCATATAGTCTATGGAAGATGGGCGCTTGAAACCGGCCTCAGCACCTTGCGGGCATGAAGTTTACCCCCAAAAAATTATTTTATTAAATGTAAAACATTTCAGATAAAGAGCCGAACCCTATTTTTAAACAAATAAAGCATTTAAAAACCCGAACAACGCGTTGTCCCGAGACCGGGGGCTAATAGGGGAAATTTCAATAGACAGAATTTCCGGGAATACAAATAAAAATTTAAATTGTTTAACTATTCTCATTGTCGGCTAAAACCCCCAATCAAAATAAACACAATGCCCATTAAAACCATTTGGGGGAAATTGACCAATCAGAATAGAGCGACAATGTCCCATTAACCATGGAGAAAAATTGACCAAACATATTCAAAGGCGGGACAGTTCAAAAAAAAGAAAAAACAGAAACGAGCTGATTGGTTGAAGCGGCCGGGGGGTCGTCCAGCTTAGCCAACAACGCGAAACTACTTTTCCCTAGAGTTCATGGGGAAAAAAATTCTGAGCGCGCTCTGTGATGGCTAAGTTAAAAAAAGGCGCCCTTAATTTGGACCAATGGGGGAAACGAACGACGTCCTATGGGGGTTTTTTTAAATCAATCTGAAATAAAACGTAAATGGGCCCAAATCAATATAACATACAAAGTTTGCCCATGTTAAAAAACGAATGATAATATGGGGTAAGAAAAAAAATATAAATCAAAAAATCATTTTTTTCTTTTTTGTTTTCACCCCCCTATGATCCTTGGCTAAAGAAAATAAAGAAATAAACAGAATTTTTTTTGTTTAATTTTTTTTTTTCGGTACCCCCAAATTATTATTCCTTTAATCACACGGGGCAACTTCTGTAGTTTTATAATTGATTTTGCCATGTACAGTTTTATTTCAGAATTTCATTAAAAACCCTAGAGCTCCCGCTCCCCTTGGTCCAAATAACCGCCTCTTTTAACTTAGCCAATCACAGGCCGCTCGAATTTTTTTTTTCCCCTAAACCTATGAGAAAGAGCTTGCCCTGATTGGCTAAGCTGGACGACCCCCGCCGTTTTAACCCAAACAGCCGTTTCTGCATTTTTTTCTGTATTTTTGAACTGCCCCCCTTTGAATATGGTTGGTCAATTTTACTCCATAGGGTATAATGGGACATTGCCCCTCCTATTTTTTTTTTTTTTTTTTTTTTTTCCCCGGGTTTTATCCCACCAATAGAATACTTTAAAAAATTTGAATTAAGTATTTTCCCGGGAAATTTTCCTATTGCATTTCCCTATGTAGCCCCGTCTCGGCGACAAACCGTTGTTCGGGATTTTAAAAGCTTTATTTGTAAAAAGGGTTCGGGTCTTTTTCTGATAATGTTTTTACATTTTTTAAAAATCATTTTTTGATTTAAAACTTTATGCCGCACGCCGAGCGCCGAGATTTTTAGAGCGCCATCTCCCATAACAAAAGGGAGAAGTAGCTCGCCTCTGATGCCGGATAGCCCAACCCCCGCTAGCCCCCCATCACTCTTTTCGTCTTTTGACGTATTTTAACTTTTCCCCTTTGATTTTTATTGGTCCAAACTTCCCATAGGAAAATGGGACTTTGTCGCCCATTCTGATTGGGCCCAGCACCAAGCCCCCGCTAGCTCAGCCAATCACTCTTTTTTTGTCTTTTTTTTTGTATTTTAACTTCCCGCTTTTTATTTTGATTTTCCAAACTTCTCCAAGGATATAAGGGGCTTTGTCGCTCCAATTTGATTGGGCAATAATTCCCAAGGTTTTTAATGGGTCTCTGGCTCCTAATTTTTGGTTTTTAGCTAGCCGAGCCCCCGCAGCTCACCAACACCCCTTTTTTAACATTTTTTTTCGTATTTTAATGTCCCGCCGTGGATTTTGATTGGTCTAAACTTCCCCAAGTTTTAATGGTTCACTGTCCTCCTATTCGATTTGGCCGGTTTCTGCCACCAATCAGAAAGCTTTTTTAATTTGAATTACTGTATTTCCCGCAATTTCCCAAAACCTAATTCTTTTAATTTGGGTATTGGAAAGTGATTTTTTTTTGTATTTTTAGTTTCAGCTCTTTTCCCCGAGAAGTTGAACGCCTTCATAAAGGGGGATTTTTTTATTCAACTCCGCACCGAATCTGGGGAAAGATTTCCCCGCGTTTTCCCCCTGTCCCATCAACGTTTTTGGCGCACCTGCACGGGGCCTAAGTCCCGCACTCGCCAAGGGCCCGCACTGTGCCCCACACACACTGGCAGGAGCATGTAGGGGTGGGGGTACCCCCCGGGGCGAATCTTAGGGCAGCCCCCGCACTGCGCCTCGGGCTCCGCACTGCCCCTAACACACGGCCACACGGGGGCTTTTCCCCGCAAGTATGACCGCACACCCCCGGCGCCAATCATAGGCGCCCCCGCACTTTCGCCCGGACCCGACTGGCCCTAACACCTGGCAGGCCGCGGACTTTACAGCTATGTATGAGCACCCCGGCCCCGCATAAACAGGGGCAATTCCGCCGGGAAAAATGGCGGAAAGGGGGGCCCCGACCCGCAAACATACAGTCCCCTCTGCTTTCAAAGCAACATCAACAATCTGAGATTGGTTATTCCAAAAAAGCGAGGCAACAAGAAAATTTTTACCCCACCGACAGGTAGTCCTCACCATGGAAGCCTTCTCTTTTGGGCTTCGATGCCCATTTAAACAGTCTCTGGTTTCAGGAAAAAGGGGGACCTCAGGGAAAAAGGCGGTTTTAGAACCCCAATTTTCTTTAACCATTTTTAGACCCCCTATTCAATCAGAATGTTCTTGTACAAACAGACAACCTGGTATCAGTTGACTACTTAAACAAGCAAGGGGGCACCCGAAGTCCCTCTCTTTCCTACAAATGCAGGCGCAAAATAATATCAAATCTTTACAACATCTCACACCACATCAGGCTCTCTTAATGTGAGGTGGATTGGCCAGCCAGAAAATTTTCGCACCCGGGAAAAAGAGTCTTAACCCCCCAAAAACTTTTAGACAAATTTTGTGCAAATCAAACCCTGACCTGGATGTCATGTCAAATCAGAAATGCAAAAACAAAAACCCCTTCTGCTTCCCCCTCAGTACAGGGGTCTCCTTTGGAAAAGACAGGTTGCAATCATTTAGAAACAAAATTTTAATGAAAAATTTCCCCCTTCCCTGTTTCCAAGAGCCACAGGGAAATTTTGGGCAAACAAGAGAGGGCATAGCGATTTTTCCTTTTTGGCCCCCCCGGGGTTTGGGTTTTCTCTTGTATTTTTACTATCTGAGCAGATTCTGGGAAAACCCTCATTTTACGACCCACAACTCGAACAGTTTGTTCAAAACCCCAAAGCACGAACCCATTCACTTGGGGGCTAGCAGGGAAAACTTAAAACATTCTGGTCTATCAGAGGGTATTAAACCCCTCTGGCTGCCCAAAAAACCTGCACTTAAAACTGTTTAT
>JAODAL010084450.1:0-10914 GCA_025379985.1 Phyllomedusa bahiana
ATTATGCGGATTACTCTCACGACAATATAATAATGTTATCAATGTCCAATACCAGACCGCCTAGATCAAACATATTGTTAGACACAATGTGCACAATACTTGTCAAATTTGTGATTCTAGTATGTATTGATCCTGACACTAAATAGTATGTATATATAAATCCCATATACAGGCATCTCAAAAGAGAACATAGAGAAAAGAGATACATTGTGTAATTTATAGAAAAAGTGAGTAACCAATTCTATTATTATAAACAGTTGGTACAACATAAGTGATCCAATATATACATCAGAGAACACTCCATACAAGCATCAAAAAGACGCATATGTCAAACGCAGTGAGCTCAGTGTTTGCTAAGTTTACCACTCTAGTGTGCACTGATCCTGACAATCATTTGTGATAAGTCCCATCTTCAAAGGTCTAGGAAGGAGACAGAGGAAAACTACTGTCATAAAAAAGATGATACATTGTATAAATTGACTCTTCATGTTCTTAAATATTTTAACCCCCCACTTGCTGTTGATACCACGAACAAGGACACTCAGTCTGAAATGCATTGGTTTGGGAGCCATATACATGGGGTCACATGTATGAAAACTGTCTAGGTCTAGAACTCTTTGTTGCCCATAGGAACCAATCGGAGCTCTCCTTTCATTTCATATTGTGCTCTGGAAAAATGAAAGGGTTGCTCTGATTGGTTGTTGTGGGCAACAAAGAGAGTTCTAGACCTAGACAGTTTTCATACATGTCGCCCAGTGTGTCTCTAGAGTGCCATGTTTTTTTTATTTTATAGTGAATATGGGATAAAATTTATTACATTTTAACTTCTATATCCACTTGCCCGTGGTCGGCTGGATCACCTATTTTCTGCTGGACTGTTCATGTTATACCTTTACCCTGAGGTTGGATCCAAGCACCCTGTTCTTTCCACTAACTGGTTGTTGGACAATCTTCATCAAGGGTGGTGAGCTGTGCACATAACTTGTTTTCTCCTGCTATTTGGATTGGGATTTAGCACCTGCATAACCGCTCTAAGCAAGTCTTCTTAATTATTTGACTTTATTATCATTGGATGTCAATCTTCTAAATATTATATATTATATCTTATAGCCAGATTTGTTTTTCCAGTATTAATTTCTTATAGCCTGTATAAAATGGATACAAATCCAACTAAACAGTCGGCAACTGATGTAGGTAAACAACGTCTATCAGAAATATTTTCAGAAGTCTCTACTGCGAATAATGATGATGCTGTGATATGCAAAAATTTATGCCTGAAACTTCAAAACTGATGCACACGGGAATTAAAAAGATAGTGGGACCAAGTCACACTTCAAACACACATTGAAAAACATATGAACCCCAGAGGTTTGAAAGTAAAAAAAATGTCCCACTTCAGAACAAGGTGAACAGTTTATGGATAGATGGATGATTTAATCATCAAAACAAAAACAAAAAAAATATAATAGGGATCAACAAGACTACTCACTGGGAATATCTATAGGTACCAACAATCCGTCAATAGGCCATCCACACCCAGATCTATACTAAAAAACCCTAGAAGGAGAGACATGTAGGGTAAATCCAAAATTAAGTTGCCTTTGGCCCTTTGCCCTCAAATTATGATTCATCTGACCCCTTAGAGCAGTGATCAAACCCTTTTTGAGACCGATGCCAAAACGCGCCCAAAAAATATCTTTTACTGAAAATTCCCCACCAACGTCGGCACGAAGCACGGAGGTAAAGTAAAAAAAGCAGGGCCGCACAAAAATTTAAATAACGGGGGATGTGAGGCCCTTTTCCTATCCCTCTGCTATTTTTCCTATACAGTGCCCTATTGTGAAATAGCAGTGTACCGGTGCTCAGCAAATTTGATGAAAATACAAAAAACACCACGACCACATACACCACCACAAGTGACTAAATAATACCGCCCGTATCACCACCACAAAGTGCTGAATAAACCGCCACCCATTAGAATATAAACCATTACACTTTGCACACTTAAAGAGATTAAAATTTCGGGCACATTTATGACTCACAGGTGACGTTTCCCAATGAGTGTTGTATTCCCTTTTCTTCTCCTTCCGGTTACACCTTATGCGAATTCCGACCAACCTCATGCCTGGTTTAACAAAAATACTTAAATTCTCACTTTTCCACAATCCTTATTAAGGTAATAAGTCCCCCAGTTGGTAGGTGTATATCCCCCCAATTAGGCAGGTATAAAGTTTTGGTCCCCCAGGCAGAAGGGATATAGTATAGGTCCCCCCAAGCATATAAGCTCGTCACCGGCAGTAATGTCCCCCTTCAGGGGATATATAGCTCCCACAACAAATACCTCCCCACAACGTAATAGCCCTATTCGCATATTACTCCCACAAAAAAGTAGACAGCTCTCTTCAGGCAAAAAAGGTCCCCACAGGCAGAATGCTTCCCTCAGGCATAACAGATAGTTCCCCCAGGCAGCATACAGATGCTCCCCCAAACAGCATACAGATAGCTCCCCCCAGCGCATACAGATAGCTCCCCCCCAAAAAGCAACGATAGCTCCCCTCAAGCAGCATACAGATGCTCCCCCCAAGCAGATACAGATAACTCCCCTCAAGCAGCATAAGATAGCTCCCCTCAAAACATACAGAAGGTCCCCCCCAAGCAGCCATCACTCCCCCCGCCAGTATATACCAGCCAGCCTCCCACTGCCGTACATAGCAGCTACTCCCCACTCCATATATAGATCTCCCCACTACCAGTATTTTAAAATAGCACCCCCAAAGCCAGTTATAGATAGCCCGCACCCCCCCCCCAGTATATACAACTCCCCCCCAGCCGTATATGCCAGCCCTTTCCCCACCGCCGTTTTAGTTGCACTCCCCATCAGCCTAAGATAGCCCCCTCTCCCCGCACCATTTTTAAAGCCCCCGCACCTCCCACCACCTGTTATAGCCACCCCTCTCCCCACCCTGTTAATCCAGCACTATCCCCACAGGTATATCCCAATTCCCCACCCCCTGTATATAAACCAGGCACTCTCCCCCACCCGTATATACCACACCTCCCCCCACCTGTATATAGCCCCCGCCGTATAAGCCACATCCCCCACCATTCCAGTATATAGCCAGCACTCTCCCCACCATGCCAGTATATAGCCAGCACTCTCCCCACCATAACAGTATATAGCCAGCACTCTCCCCACCATACCAGTATATAGCCAGCACTATCCCCACCAGCCTGTATATAGCCAGCACTCTCCCACCAGCCAGTATATAGCCAGCACTCTCCCACCAGCCAGTATATAGCCAGCACTCTCCCACCAGCCTGTATATAGCCAGCACTCTCCCACCAGCCAGTATATAGCCAGCACTATCCCCACCAGCCAGTATATAGCCAGCACTCTCCCACCAGCCTGTATATAGCCAGCACTCTCCCACCAGCCAGTATATAGCCAGCACTCTCCCCACCAGCCTGTATATAGCCAGCACTCTCCCACCAGCCAGTAAAAAGCCAGCACTCTCCCACCAGCCAGTATATAGCCAGCACTATCCCCACCAGCCTGTATATAGCCAGCACTCTCCCCACCATGCCAGTATATAGCCAGCACTCTCCCACCAGCCTGTATATAGCCAGCACTCTCCCACCAGCCAGTACAAATAAAAATAATAACATTAAATAAAATATTCACCTTACTTCGTTCCCAGTCGCGCGCTCCTCTTTTGTCCACTTCTTTCCCAGAGCAGGACGCTCCTCTGTCAGCTCCACGGTCGCACTGCCTACCACGGACACGCAGCGGCGCGATGATGAAATTACATCGCGTCGCTGCCCAGCTGAGCGCACGGGACCGCCGCGCACACTCAGCACTGGGGGGATCCCCGGTGGGCCCCGAGCTGCTGGGGGCCCTGGAGGCAGTGCCGCCACTCCCCAGGGCCCAGCCGCCGCTTCCGATCCCTGAACGCCTGGGCCCCGCGTCCCAAGCACTCAGAGACCGGCCCGGGAGTCGGGGACTCCTGTCCCCGGCTCCCGGGGCTGCCGGCTCCTACCGATGACGTAGGCGGCGCAGTGACGTAGGCGCCAGTAGATGCCGACGGGGAGCTCAGGGCACCCAGGAGTGGGAGCAAGAGCGAGGTGTGGCTGTCTGTTTTGTTTTTTTTAACTATCTAAAGGGGCCCTGATCAACTTAAGGGGGCCCTGATAAACTAAAGGGGGCCCTGACTAACTAAGGGGACCTGATCAACTAAAGGGGGCCCTGACTACCTAAGGGGGCCCTGATCAACTAAAGGGGGACCTGACTGCCTAAGGAGGCCCTGATCAACTAAAGGGGGCCCTGACTACCTAAGGGGGCCCTGATCAACTAAAGGGGGACCTGACTGCCTAAGGAGGCCCTGATCAACTAAAGGGGGCCCTAGCTACCTAAGGGGGCCCTGACTACCAAAGGGGGCCCTGATCAACTAAAGGGGGCCCTGACTACCTAAGGGGGCCCTGATCAACAAAGGGGGTCAGACTACCTAAGGGGGCCTGATCAACTAAAGGGGTCCTGACTCCAAGGGACCCTGATCAACTAAAGGAGGCCCTGACTCCCAAAAGGGGGGCCCTGATCAACTAAAGGGGCCCTGACTACCCAAAGGGGGGCCCCTGACAACAAAAGGGGGCCCGACTACCAAAGGGGGGGCCCTGATCAAAAAAGGGGGCCTGACACCAAAGGGGCCCTGATAAACAAAAGGGGGGCCCTGACTACCAAAGGGGGCCCTGATCAACTAAAGGGGGCCCTGACTACCTAAGGGGCCCGATCAACAAAAAGGGGGCCCGATTTCCAAAGGGGGCCCCTGACAACTAAAGGGGGCCCTGACTACCTAAGGGGGCCCGACAACTAAAGGGGGCCCTGACACCAAGGGGGGCCCTGAAAACTAAAGGGGCCCCCTGACTACCTAAGGGAGCCCTGATCAACTAAAGTGGGCCCTGACTACCTAAGGGGGGCCCTGATCAACTAAAGGGGGCCCTGACTAAAAAGGGGGGGCCCTGATCAACTAAGGGGGGCCCTGCCCCAAAATGGGGCCCTAATCAACACAAGGGGCCCTGACAACCAAAGGGGGTGCCCTTACTCCCCTAAGGGGGCCCGACACAAAAAGGGGCCCTGACCCCAAAGGGGGCCCTATAAACTAAAGGGGGGCCCTGACTACCTAAGGGGGCCCTGATCAACTAAATGGGGCCCTGACTACCTAAGGGGGCCCTGATCAACTAAAGGGGGCCCTGACTACCAAAGGGGGGCCCTGATCAACAAAGGGGGGCCCTGACTACCTAGGGGGCCCTGACAACTAAAGGGGGCCCTACTATAAGGGGGCCCCCCCATCAATAAAGGGGGGCCCTACTACCAAAGGGGCCCCCTGAAAACAAAAAGGGGGGCCCTGACCAACTACAGTGGCCCGTCAACTAATGGGGGCCCCATCAACAAAGCGGGGCCCTGTCAACCTAAGGGGCCCTGATCAACTAAAGGGGGCCCTGACTACCAAAAACGGGGTCCTACAACAAAAAGGGGGCCCTGACTACCTAGGGGCCGGTCAACTAAAGGGGGCCCTGATTACCTAAAGGGCCCCCAAAATCAACTAAAGGGGAGCCCTGATCAACTAAAGGGGGCCCTGACTACCTAAGGGGGCCCTGATTAACTAAAGGGGGCCTGGACAATCTTAGGAGGCCCTGATTAACTAAAGGGGGCCCTGACTGTCTAAAGGGGGCCCTGACTATGTAAATACTAAAGGGGGGCCCACTACCAGAAACAAGGGGGCCCTGACTACAAAAACTAGAGGGGACCCTACAACCTGCAAACTAAGGACCCTACTACCTCCACTAACAAAAGGGGGGCCCTGCTTTCCTGCACACTAGCTAAAGGAGGCCCCTAACTACTTGTTACTACCTAAATTTGGCCCTAACTGCCTGTAAATACCAAAAGGGAGAGCCCTAACTGCCTGTATACTACCTAAAGGGGGGCCCTAACTCTTGCAGGCTATTTAAAAAACCCTAACACCTACAGCTTACCTAACGGGGGAAACCCCTACCTCCAGCCTAACTAACTGGGACTCACTAACACCTACCTACACCTACCCCAACTTGGGGCCACCAACCAACTGTAGCCATCAACTTCCTAACGGGGGCCGCTTTTCTAACTGGGGGCTACTTACCGACCCACCCGTGGTAGTACCCCCCAACCACCTGAACTGCCTACCAACTTTTCCACAGGGTCTACCCCCTAAATAGGGGGCCCACTAGTTTCTGGGGGCCCTTTCCCATTGCCACCTACCTAGGGTCTTGTCTACCTACCTTGCATATAAGAAAGGGAGCAGCTCATAGTTTTAAACATTATCTCCAGGGGGTTAGTCCTCTCCCCACCCCCCAACCCCTTAAACCCGGCCCCTAAGTTATGGCTTGTACCGCCCCCCACCCCTGGGGAAGTTTTTACAGATTTTGGAATAGGGAAAGAGATGGGAAAATTGATTCTAAAAATTTGTTGTGTTTCTAATAGTTTTTCCACTTCACATGGCTTGGAACGGCAGAAAAAAAGAATAAAACACTCATAAGAAGAAACTCAAAAATAAAAGCCCGGTGAGCCCGATTCAGGGGGTTATTTCACCTATATTGGGTCATGCTTATCATTTTAAGTGATTTGACCTACTGGGGTCGGATCACAGGGTCTTTAATGAAATTTGTAGGGGTTTTACCTGAGCGGTGTCTGACCTCTATTGGTCTCTATGTGGCGGGTTTAGGGTTTTACCGACTGGTGTCTGACCCTATTTGGTCCTATGTGCAGGTTTTAGGTTATACCTGAGCTGGGGCTGACCTCATTGGTCTCTATAGGTGTTTTGGTTAACCTGAGCGGAACTGACCTTTTGTGGGCCCCCTATATGGGAGTTGGGGTTTATACCTGAGCTTGTCTGCCTCTATGTGTTCTTTATGGTGGGGGTTTGTAGGTTTTCCTTAGCTGGGGTTTCTGACCTCATTGGGTCCTAATGGGGGGCGTTTTAGGTTATACCTGTGCTGGGCTGACCCTATGTGGTCCCCCATATGGGTTTTTGGGTTTTTACCTGAGCTGGTTTGTCCTGACCTCATGTGGCTCTATTGGGGAGTTTGTAGGTTTTATACCTGACGGGTGTCTTAAACCCCTATGTGGCTATTTATTGGTGTTGTGGTTATTCCTTTCTGGCTGACCCATGTGGTCCTTTTATGGGGGCGTTGTAGGTTTTTCCTGGCTGGTGTCTGACCTCATGTGCTCTCTATATGGTGTTTGGGTTATCCTAGCTGGTGTCCTGACCGACTAGGGTCTCTATATACAGTAAGGGGTTATACCTGGCTGTTCTGACCACTATGTGGGTCCTATATGGAGGGGGTTTTTTGTTACACCTGGCTGGCTATTTTCACGTACAGTAGGGTGGGCCCCCAAGATCAACCCTCGTGGGGCCCCAGACCCCCTCCGACACTAGCTTAAACTACGGTCGGGGCCCGTATATTCCTTTACGGCCCACGGGGAATGTGCTTCCTGCCCAGCCCCCACCACAACTTGGACAGGAGACGCTTTTTTTCCCCCGATGTCAAACTGCTGCTCCTGCGCCAATATCTGCCTACTCCTCCACAAGTCTAAGTGCTGCTCCATTATACCACATGTGCAGGGCACAGCGGTGTCACGCAGTTCTAGACCTGGTTTGCCTGGGCGAACGAAGTCACACAGGGGAGGAACTGCTCCGCGTCATGCAGCAAGAAATCGATGTGTGACTTTCTCCGCACCAACTGCAAATTGGACCATGGTGACGGACAATGGGAGTAACATGGTGTCCCAGCTGCACCGAGGAGGGATGGTTGATGCGCCCTGCATGGCGCATGTGATCAATCTGGTTGTGAAAAGGTTCCTGATGTCTTCCACCGATCTTCAAGACATTCTAAAAATGGGCAGGAAACTGTGCATGCACTTCATCCATTCCTGCAAAGCCAGGCACACCCTCCTTGAGAACGGTCTCCCCCAACATAGGCTGATATGTGATGTTTCCACCCGTTGGAATTCCAGCCTCCATATGTTAGAACGACTGTATGAACAGAGAAAGGCCATTAACGATTTTTTAATGATCCAAGCGGAGTACTCCCCTATGTAATTTTGATGTCAGCCAGTGGCAGCTCATGCAGGACACCTGCCGTTTGTTCAGGCCCTTTGAGGAGGCGACGTTATTTGTCAGTCGCCAGGACTACGGAATGAATAACGTCATTCCACTGCTTCATGTCCTGGAACAGATGCTGCAAAATCTGTCTGGTCAGGGTACTGGAGACATGGTGATTACATTTCACGGCCACGTGAGTTTGGTGGGGGCTGAACTGGAGGAGGAGGAGGACATTGGAGCACAAGCAGTGTCTGGCGAAATGAGTGGTTTTTCTACTCAGGTGACAGGAGAGGAGGAGCAGGAGCATCCGGAGGAGGTAGAGGGAGATAAGGAAGACGAGGCAGATGACCCAGACACACCATGGCAGTATACAGTGGAGATGAAGTCCCTCAGAGTCACTTACACAGATGGCCCGCAGCATGCTGATTTGCCTGGCTAGTGACAGCCGAGTAGTCAACATCCGGCAGAGAGATGACTTCTGGCTCTACACCCTCTTGGACCATCGCTACCGGTCCAAAATGGAAGCCTTTTTTCCAGCTGCTGAGAGGGAGGAGAAACTGGCATACTATAGAGAAATCCTGTGTAGTCAGTTAGCCGCTGCATATGTGCGCCAGGGTCCATCCTCTGACAGGTCTGACCCGGGGGTTCCTCAGTGCTCACATGCCATTGCCATGGCTGCTGTGGGGAGGTGGGGGGGGTAGGAGCAGTAGCAGCTCCATCAGCAGCAGCCTAAGTCTGAAGTCGTTGATGAGCAGCTTCCTTGACCCGCCTAGTGAGGAGAGTACTCAGCAGCAGCAGCTGGAGCAGACCCTGAACCAGCAGGTGGTGGCCTACTTGGACAGCACTCTGCCACCCCAGGTAGAAGATCCTCTGGACTACTGGGCAGCCAAACTTATGTAGGGCCGCAACTTGCTGAGCTTGAAACGGAGAAGCTGTCCCTGCCCGGCAAGTATGTGGCTCAGAGCAGGTGTTCAGTGCGGCGGGGGCCATCGTTACCCCAAGGAGAACCCGCTTGTCCACCCGAAATGTGGAGAGACTGACCTTTCCATGATTTCCACACACCAATGCCTTATGCATCAGATTAGATCAGCCATGATGCCTCACCAAAACTTTGAGAAATGAGTCTGGATTCTAACTACCTGCCTCAAGGCCATTTTTTCTTAGGGCTGCCCCCCTGTCGATCCCCACAAAATCTCTGCCATTTGTCCATTCCTACCCCCATCTTTACTGGGGAACTGGAATTGCCACCCACCCCCAAAATCTCTGTCATTGTGCCACTCCCCGACCTCATGTTTGCTGCTTTGCTTCTGCCATCACCTTCCCCACTCTGCCCTTTTTGGGCCACTCTGTGGCCACTTTTGTTTGGGTGCCCTCCAAAAATGTCTTTGTGCCACTCTTTGACCTCTTTGCTGCTGCTTTTTTGTTGCGTTTCCATCACCTCCACACTCTGTTTTTTGGCCACTTTTGGGGCCAAATTTCCTGTGGGCCACCTCCAAAATTTTGGTCATTGTCCCACACTCTGAGCTCTTTCTGTTGCGCTGCCAAAAACCCTCCACACCCCTGTAAATTGTGCCCCCTTTTTGGGGCCTATTTCCCTTTTGGGTGCCCCCTCCAAAATTTTTGTCATTGTGCCATTTCCTTTTACCTCACTGGGGGTTGATCCCATCCCCCTTTCCACACGTGTCATTGGGGCCAATCTGTGACCACATGCTGCTGCGGGTTTGCTGGCCCGCCACCTCCAGAATTTAAATTTTTCCACTCTATGACCTCATCTGCGGGATGCTGCTCCCGTAAACCCTCCACACTCTGTCATTGTGCCACTCTCATTGGACCTCATGCTGCGCTGCTTTTTATGCCGTCACCCCCCACACTTTTAAATTGGTCCCAAAACCTGGGGCCCTTTTTTTCTGCTGCTTTTTGCTGCCGTCACATCCACACCTGTCTTTGGTGCCACTCTGGGGCCCTACTCCTTTGGGCCACCTCCAAAATTTGTCATTGGGGCCACCTCTGTCCCATGCTGCTGCGCTTTTTTGCCGTCATCTCCCCACTGTGCCCCATTGTGCCCCCTTTGTGGGCTCCTGATTTTGCCCCCCCCACCTCCCAAATTTGTCATTGTACCACCCCTGTGGCCTACTCTTTCTGCTGCCAATTTGACCGCTGCCCTCACTCGAAAAACCCACTTTTTTTCCTAATGCTTTTTTCCTCCCTAAAACCACTCTTTTACTTGCCAAATTTTTATTTTTCCTTCCCCCTTTTTTTCTTTAAACCTTTCAGAAGAAGGGGAAGGATCAGGAATTGCCCCTTACCCAAAAAGAAAGGATTTGGGATACAGAACACAAAAGCCCTTTCAAAAATCCTATTTTTACTGGCCCCATCTCTTTTTTGGGTTCCAACCCGTTTGTTTTAGGCCTCAGAAATACTAAAAGGATTTTTTGACCATTGAAAGGGGACACGACGGATAAAGGGGAAGGGAAAAATGATGGAAACGTAAAACCAAAAAATTAAACTCCCCGACACCCTCCCCACCTTTCGCGGGGGGGGGGGCTCTACATATATCAGCGTTTAACAGAACAGGTTCGAAAATTTTTCTGTGGGTTTGGGGTTTTAAAATCTGGCCTCATTTAAGTGACCCCCCTGCTTGATGTCCCCTAACGTGCTGGGGAAACCCTTTCCGGCTCCAGGAACCTACAATTGTGGGTTTTTTGAAAGTTACCCAGGTCTTAGCCCTCAGCTTTTTTTTTTTTCCACTGGCGCTGCCCCTGAAATTTGGGCAGGTTGCATT
>JAODAL010084451.1:0-10913 GCA_025379985.1 Phyllomedusa bahiana
TAGGGCCAAACCTTCACACCCCACCAAACACTTATCTTTTCCCCAATTTATGCCATCTCTTACATCCATCCACACTATCTCTCCAGTATGCCATCTCTCACAACCATCCACACTATCTCTCCAGTATGCCATCTCTCACAACCATCCACACTATCTTTTCCAGAAATGCCATCTTCAATTCCATCCACACAATTTTCTCTCCAGTATGCCCCCTCTTACATCCATCCAAAAAAAATCTCTCTCCAAAAATGCCCATCTCTCAACTTTCCTCCACACTATCTCCTTCCATATCCCAAATTTACGTTTTTTCTTCTAATTTTACGTCATACATTTTTAGATGGTTTAGAAAAATGGGGACGAACGTGGTTTTTACAATGGGGGGGCCCGTGAGGAACAATTAGATGTTTTTTTGGGAAATTTTTTGAATCCCCAAAGTGTCCCTCTCTTTCCATTTTCAAAATTTAAAAAAGGGGCCATGCACAAAATTTCCCCTATCGGGACGTTGAAATCAAAAAATATCATGAAAATTTTTTCCCATTTAATTTGTTCAAAAAAAGGGTGGGCGCAATAACGTTTTGCCCCAAAGAAAGCTATAAATTCCCCTAAAAGAACAGAGGTATACCTAAGGACAAAATTTTTCCGAGCAAGCGCATTTGTTCCCCCGGGGAACTGAAAAAAGAGGCTATGGAAAAATTTTAAACAAAAAAAAAAATTCAGCGCAAGAGGGTATAATGTAAAAAAAAATGGTGGGAAAAAAGGAGAAGAGGTGGGGATGATTTCCCCCGAGATGAATTATTGAAAAATGATCTAAGGTAAAAAAATCAAAAGAGGGAAAAGATTTTATGTAAAATATCTAAATATGTTTAATTTATGCTTTAAAATTTATAAAGAAAAGTATACTTAAAATTTTGGAAAAATCTTACCCAAAATGATGAAGTTTTTGGCAAGGGTTTTTTGCTTAACCCCCGGCATTTAATTTTTAAAAAAAAAAAAAGGGGGCGGCCCCGTTAGGGGATCCCTAAAAGCAAATTTATTTTTTTAAAGGGGAAAAAAAACTAGAGAAACAACACGTCTTTCTCCCAAAGGGAAAAGGGGACCTTTCCTTCCCAATTGTACAAACGTACATCGTTTAAACAAGGGGTCGGAATTTTTGTCACCCAAAAATTTAAAGGGGGGAAAAAAATTTGATAAAAAGTTTTTTAAAATGTGAGGGCCCCCAAACCCGTCATATATATGCTAAAGTGTCCAAAGGGGGACAGATATATTTGGACAAACCAGCAAAAAAATCAAAAATTTATCTTTAAAAGAGCTTTTGAAGTGCTATTAGGAATTACAAACAAAAAAGAACTGAATAGAGAAATGGTTTTTAAAAAACAGTAAAAATTTTGGTGAAAGTTTGGTTGCTAACATTTTTTGGGAAAAGAGGGCACAAAATGTCAAATTTAAAGGGGGTGTTTTACTGGATGGTGTTAAAGGAAACAATGCGGGGGCAGAATAAGATACAATTTTTTAAGAAAAAAAACAAATTGGGGTAGTATCTTAGATTCAAAAACCCTAAGGGCTCAAAAAGAAGAACTGAGTTTTTTAAAAAGTTTTTAAAAAAAGTTTAGGAAGAAAGGGGTTTAAAGGGGGAATTAAAAAAGGAAAAGGGAAAAAAAAAAAAGGGATTTAAAAGGGAAAGGATATAGGAACCCCAAGCATTGAGAAAGGGGTTTTATCCCTTTAAACTTTTCAAACCTTTGCGGCTTTCCCCCCTTGGGCCCGGTTTTCCATTGGGAACTCCCGTCCTACAAATTCAGTGAAAGGGTACTAAGGTATTTACTGTTATGCAAACCCACGTTACAAAACTTTGACGATACAGATCGATGCTTTTTTTTTGATTGGGATGGGAAAAAATTTTCTTTTTGGGAAAAAAGAAAATAATTTTCCCCAATATAGGGGGCCCCCCTTTGTCATATTGAAACTCTCACATCCCCCACACTATCTCCCTCCAGGGAAAGCCCTCTCCCCACATTTCCCTCCCCACTAACTCCTCCGTTAAAGGGCCCTCTCTCACCCTCCCTCCACACTAATCTCTCTCCAGGGAGGCCTTTTTCACATCCTCCAAAAACTACCTCTCTCCAGTATGCCCCTCTCTCCAACCCCTCCACACTATTTTTCTCCCCCAGATTCCCAACTCTCACATCCATTTCCCCCACCATCTCTCTCCATTGGGCCATCCCCTCACATCCCTCCACACTAACTCTCCGTTTGCCAAAATTCCCCACATCAAACCACACTAATCTCTCCAGTAATTTCCATCCCCTCACATCTATCCACCTATCTCTCCAGTATCCATTTTCTCACATCCCTCCACACTCTCTCTCTCCAGTATGCCATCTCTCACATCCATCCACACTATCTCTCCAGTATGCCATCTCTCACATCCATCCACACTATCTCTCTCCAGTATGCCATCTCTCACATCCATCCACACTATCTCTCTCCAGTATGCCATCTCTCACATCCATCCACACTATCTCTCTCCAGTATGCCATCTCTCACATCCATCCACACTATCTCTCTCCAGTAAATTTACTCTCACCTCCATCCCCCACTAAACTTTTCCGTATGCCATCTCTCACATCCATCCACACTACCTCTCTCCAGTATGCCATCTCTCACATCCATCCACACTATCTCTCTCCAGTAAGCCATCTCTCACATCCCTTCCCACACTATCTTCCCCCATGCCACTCTTTACATCCATCCACAGTATCTCTCCAGAAACCCTCTCTCCATCCATCCATTTTTTTTCTTCTCCCTTTTGCCATCTCCACATCCTCCCCCATAAAACCCCTCTCCGTATGCCAAATTTTCACATCCACCAACTATCTCTCCGGGGAAAGCCATCTCTCACCCTCCAACCCCCACTACCTCTCCCATTTTTGGGCCCTCTCTCACCTCCATCCACACTATCTCTCCAGTATGCCATCTCTCACATCCATCCCCATTTTTCTTCCAGTATGCCCCTCTCTCACCCATCCCCCAAATATCTCTCCCCCCAGTTTTGCCATCTCTCAAAATCCAATTCCCCAATATCTCTCCCGTGTGCCATCTCTCCTCCCCTCCACACTATATCTTCCGTGTTCCATTTTCTCCATCCATCCACACTATCTCCCAGTATTTCCCCCTCTCACATCCTTCCCCCCACTACCCCTCCAGTATGCCCTCTCTCACATCCATCCACACTATATCCTTTTCCCTATGCCCTCTCTCCCCATCCATCCACACCCCCAAAATTTCCCCCCATGCATCTCTCACACCATTTCCCCACTATCTCTCCCCCAGTAGCCAAACCCTCCCCATCCATCCACAATATCCTCTCCAGGGGTGCCATCTCTCACATCCATCCACCCCTATCTTTTCCCGTATGCCCTCTTCCCCATCCCTCCCCCATTTTTTCTTTCCAGTTAAACCCTCTCTCACATCCATCCCCACTATCTCCCAGTAAGCCTCTTCAATCCATCCCCAAAATACTCTCCCGTAGCCATCTCTCACATCCCTCCAAAACTATCTCCCCCCAGTATGCCTCTCCCCACATTTATCCACATTAACCCCTCTCCTTTTGCCATCTCTCAATTCCAAACCCATTATCTCTCTCCAGGGATGCCATTCTCTCACACCAACCCCCATGATCTCTCTCCATATGGGCCCTCTCTCACATCCACCACACTATCTCTCCAGTTTTTGCCAAACTCTCACTCCATCCAAAATCCTCCCCGTATGCTGTCCCCTTTAGATCCATCCACACTATCTCTCCAGTATGCCATCTCTCACATCCATCCACACTATCTCTCCAGTATGCCATCTCTCACATCCATCCACACTAACCTCCCTATTTCCGTTTTCTCACATCCTCCAATTTTCTCTCCAGTATGCCATCTCTCACATCCATCCACACTATCTCTCTCCAGTATGCCATCTCTCACATCCCTCCCCCACTAAAACTTCCCCCAGTATGCCATCTCTTTACATTTCCCTCCACTTTTCTCTCTCCAGTATGCAAACTCTCACATTTCCCTCCAAAATTAAAATTTTCTCCAGTATGGGCCCTCTCTCACAAACCATCCACACTATTCTCTCCAGTATTGCCTCTCTCACTTTCCCTCCCATATCTCTTTCAAATATGCCCTCTCCACATCCATCCACACAATTTTCCTCCAGTCTTTCCAAACTCTCAAATCCATCCACATTAACTCCTCCAGTATGCCCCCGCTCAAATCCATCCACAAATATCCTCTCCAGTAAAGCCATCCCCTCACCCTCCTTTTCCCCATATCTCTCTCCAGTAAAGCCATCTCTCACATCCATCCACACTATCTCTCCCGTATGCCCCCTCTCTCCATTCATCCACTTATCTCTCTCCAGATCCATCCTCACATTCCATCCAAAGGGTTTTTCTCTCCCAGTTTTGCTTCTCACATCCATCCACACTATCTCTCTCCAGTATGCCATCTCTCACATCCATCCACACTACCTCTCTCCAGTATGCCATCTCTCACATCCATCCACACCCAACTTTCCAGTATGCCCTCTTAATTTTAAATCCAAATTTCTCCCTTTCCCGTATGCCACTCGTTTAGATCCATCCCCCATTATCTCTCTCCATATGCCATCCCCTCACATCCTTTCCCCATGATCTCTCTCCAGTATGCCCTTCTCTACCCCATTTCCAAAGCTATTTTTCTCCCGGGATGCCCTCTCTCCACAACCACCACGCTATTTTTCCAGTATGCCCCTCTTCAAAATCCCCTCCATTATTCTCTCCAGTAAACCATCCCCTCACAAACATCCACCCCTAAACCCTCTCCAGTAAAGCCATCTCTCAAACCACCACATACCCCTCCCAGTAAAGCCCTCTCTCACATCCCTCCCCACTCTCTCTCCAGTAAGCCATTTTCTCACTTTCCCTTCCCCCGGGTTAAACTCTCTCCAGTATGCCATCTCTCACATCCATCCACACTCTCTTTTCCATATGGGGCCCTCTTTTCACTTTCCAAACCAAAGGTATCTCTCCCGCATGCCATCTCTCACTTTCCCTCCACATTATCTCCTCCAGTATGCCATCTCCTCCATCCATCCACCTACCCCTCTCCAGTATGCATTTTCCCCACATCCATCCCCAAAATACCTCTCTTTCCGTATGCCATCTCCCCACATTCCCCCCCACACTATCTCTCCAGTATGCCATCTCTCACATCCCTCCACACTCTCTCTCCAGTATGCCATCTCACATCCATGCACATTATCTCTCTCCAGTATGCCATCTCTCACAACCATCCACACTATCTCCCGTTGCCATTCTCACATTTCCCTCCCCCACTACCCCTCCCCAGTTTTGCCATCTCTCACATCCCTCCACACTATCCCCTCCGTAGCCATCTTCACATCCATCCCCACAAATAACCCCTCCCAGTATCCATTTCTCAAAACCCCCCACACTATCTCTTCCAAATATGCCCTCTTAAAATCCATCCCCACAAACTCTCTCCTTTTTGCCATCTCTCAATCCATCCCCCATTACCCCCCCCAATTTTGGGGCCCCTCCCCACATTTAACCACATTACCCCTCTCCCCGTATGGCCCTCTCTTTTAAACCCAAAAAAAATATCTCTCTCCAGTAAAATCATCTCCCCATCCTTTCCACATTAAACTTCTCATAAGCCATCTCTCACCTCCATCCAAAAACTATTTCTCTCCCCGGGATGCCCCCTCTCACATTTCCCTTTCCCAATATCTCTCTCCAGTATGCCATCTCTCAGATCCATCCACACTATCTCTCTTCAGTATGCAATCTCTCAGATCCATGTTTTCTCTTTTTCAGAAGCAACTGCATTTTTTAAAAACACCTTTTGTGCCCCCTTTTCTTTTTCAAACAAAAATTTTTTCTAAGATATGTTTCATACCCTTTTTAAAGGGAAAACAACCCCATGAGATGAGAGAAAAATATTTGGTTTCTGTAGGTTAATTTAAAGGTGTGCTTCAGTAGATGCTTTTCATTACTTGAGGTTGGTTCAAGCTGACTGTGTTACAGAGTGAGGAGGGTGGGGCTTTTCGGTTCGGGGCCTCTCCAACCATTTTTTTTGGGAATTACAAAATATGGGGAACAAGTCTGGCTCCTTTATTCATAAAATCCCATAGAAATGAATGGGGGAAGGGGGGAAACAACAACCTCTTCCTTACCATGGAAAAATAAACTACTAAACTTGAGCCCAAACGGGGAAATGCCGGAAAAAACATCATTTTGGGGCCCCCCTTTTAACTCTTAAATGGGCTAATTTAAAGGAGATGTCATGTATGTTAATCCTTGATGTTTTTACAGAAATTATAGAGAACCTGTCTCAAGGAATTTTGCAAAATTTGTTTTAGGACAGTATTAAACTAAATGTCAGGCATGGCTGTTTTCCCGCGCTGTGGGCAATTTTTTTTTCTGTAAATGCTTTTAGTTTTAGAGTATTTTAAAGCTCAATCTGTAGTTTTCACCAGAAAAAACATGAAAGGGGTCAGTTTCATCATGAACTCCCCCTATGCTTTGCCCTTTTTCCCTCCCAATAACTGAATTTAAACCCATTAATTTGGGAAAAGGGGGAAAAAACATGTGAATAACTGTGAGGGGGGTGGGGCTAACACCGCTCAAGAATAAAAATGGAAATCTTTTCTGGCTGAAAAAAAACTGCCCGATTTGAGCATTAAAGGGGTTGTTCATTAAAGGATTCATTTTTTTGTTAAAGATTTGCCAAAAAAAAGTCACTTTGCAATATCTGTCCATTGCCCTTACCTCCCTTTTTTTCAAAGATATCCTCTCTTGTAGGGGTTTGCATCAGCTCCTAAATTTCGTATCCCCCTACGAATTTTAAAGTCTCTCCTAAAAGGGCTTCCATTTTCTGGTTGCTATGCTCCCGGCCCTGGTGTTCCCAGCAGCTCTCACGCAGGCCAGTAGAACCCAAAAAGCTAGTAAACACACCCCTGAAATTCAAAAAAAAAAAAAAAATGAGAAACGGGGACTGATTTAAGATAAAATCGATGTATTTAGAAACCCCTTTTAAAAAATACTGAAAGGGCATTGCCCCACAGGCCGGGGGTTTTTTGGTCTTTTTTTCGGGAAGGGTTTTGGGGTTTTAAAAACCCCCAAATCGGGAAAACCCTGCAAGCATTGCTCCCCAAAAGGGCTTGAATGGGAAAAACATTTCAGCCCCCCCTACTGAAGGTTTTTTTTTCCACCGGGTGGTTTTTTCACACTGCCGGGCCGAAAACTAAAAACGTTTAAATTCTTCTGTTCTAGACGGAAAATTAACATTGAGTCAAAGTAAACCACTTTTAAAAAGTATGGGCGGTTTTTTACAGGTTTTTGGCACTTTTTTGGGGCGGTTTTTGGTTTTTTTTAAAAAAAAATAAATTGAATGACCCAATATGGTGGGTTTGTTTTTGCGGGCCGTTTTTGCCCTTTTTTTTTTTTTTAAAAACGGAGGGGGCCCCCAAAAACCCTTTTCCTGTTTCTGGTGGAAGGGACTCCAGTTGCCTAAAAGTGGAAAACTCATTTTAATTATTTAAAAAAAAAAAAAACCCGGGGCACACTAATCAATGTTTAGTAGACAAAGTCAAAAAAAGGGCCCCTGGAATCCAAGGATGCCATGGTGGGGGAGATAAAAAAAAAAAAAATCACATGGTTTTTCTTGCACCAAACAGTTAAATTTTGCCTCATCACTTTTTGCTTTTAAAACCCAAGAACGGTTAATAAATTTCTGCTGTGGTCAAAACAACTTTTTTTGTCCTTTTTCTGTGTAAATGCACCCAAAAACCTGCATTTACAGAATTTTAAAGGGGCCAGCCTGGAAAAAGCAGGTCTGTCAATAGCTTTTGGGGTGCCCCACAAGGGGGGAATATCTGGGGACAGGTTTTCTTTTGTCATAAACCCCCTCATTTTTATCGATGCAAACATTGCATAGCTACATGAGAGTGGGTAGGAGTATAAAGGAAGAAAAAAATTTATATCTCCATCCATGGGTTACAGCGTGTGAGGCTGAGTTCACATCATATGATCAATTCAGAGTCTTCCCCCTAAAATTGCTTTTAAAATAACTATTAAAAAACGCAAAAATTTAAATTTTTAAAATCACACAAAATCAAGGGCCCCCAAAGGGAAAAATTTTTGAAAAAAAAAGTTTCTAGGTCACCACAGGAATATGGAACCTATAATCCCTAGTCTGCCTGTAGCCCTAGGGGTAAGTACCCGCGGGCAGCGTCCCAAAAGGGGCGGTCCCCATGGAACTCCCCAAAAAAAAATGTCCCCTACAATCAGGAAAATCCAAAAGGGACCAATCAAAAAACAATCGAGTACAAATACCAACCTTTAGATAGGATCATTAATCAAGCAAACAATAAACAAAAAAGATCCCCCACTGTCCCAAACGTGGTCACTAATGAGAGGCACCTCCTCATGGAGGTTACACTAACCTCTGGCCTGTGTATTTTTGCTAAACCCACTGATGAACTCGCGTCACAGAGGAAACGGTTTTGGGGTACAGTAGGTGGGATCTTTTTTGTTTATTATGGCACAAATGAGGGCACCCTCCATGGAGGATACACAAAACCTTGGCCCTTTGTATTTTTTTGCTATACCCACTGATGAACCTGCGCTACAAGGGAAACCTTTGGGGTACGTAGGTGGATTTTTCTTGTTTATTGTTCATTGATTAATGATCCTATCTAAAAGGGGTTTGGGGTATTTGTACCCCTGGATTGTTTTTTTTGTTTGGGTTCCCCCTTATTTGTATACCCCCCTGTTTGGGGGACATTTAGTTTAGGAGTTCCAGTGGGGGACCGCCCCCTTTTGGGACGCTTCCTGGGGATCACCCCTAGGGGCTACAGGCAGACTAACTTTTGGGTTCCATATTCTTGTGGAGACCAATAGGGACTTTTCTTGTTCAGAATTTTTTCTCCTTGGGGTCCCTTGATATTGTGTTATTTCTAATAATTTTTTGACGTATTTTAATAGTTATTATTTTAAAAGCTTTTTTTAGTGGAAAATTTTCCTTTTGCATTTTTGCTTTATGTTCCCCTGTTAATTCTGTTTTTTTTAGAATTGGGTCTTTCCTTGATATCAATTCAGTCTCCATCACAGATTCCATCACATGACAGATAAAATTGAATGCAGGGCTATTTTTCTATCTAATATGATACAAAAACTTTCTTTGACTCTGCACATCCAAAAGTAGTTTTTGAAAAAAACGTAAGCATAGGTGCACACTGCAGGCAATAACAACACTATTCCCCAAACCCAAGGACACTAAAAACAAGTAAAACATCAAAGGTATGGGAAATTTTTTGAAAATGCTTCTGCAAAGGGAAATATGAAAACCTGGGTTCCCTTATTTCACAGTTTTATCAAAAACGTTTAAAAGCTCCCTCCCATTGGGTAAAAGGGATCCCATACAGGTAGTTCCTAACACTAAAATGTTCCCCTCTCTTGGAGCCTGTTCAAGACTACAACATCTCAGGGATGAAAAAAACTTGCAACTGAAAACCTGCACTGGTTAAAACATGGGGGAGGCAAAAAAGCCAATGAGCGCCCTCCTCATACAGACTACAAAAATTTTCTTTGACTCTGCAATCCAAAAGCATTTTTTTTGAAAAAAAGGGGTAAGCAATGCCCCTGAAAAGGGCAAAACAACATCAAAACCCCAAATATCAGGGGCACACAAAAAAAACTAATAAAACATCAAAGGCATATAAAATTTTTGAAAATGCTTTATGCAAGGAAATAGAAAACCGGGGATTCTTATTTCACATTTTTTGATCAAAAATGTTTAAGCCACCCCCCAATGCGTCAAGGGATCCCAGTAAGGTGGTTCCTAACCTAAAATTTACCCTTTTGGAGCTGTTCAGACTACAACATTAGGGAGTGAAATGAACTTGCTATGAATAATCCACTGGTCAGTAGCAAGTTTTTTTTCACTCCCGACATGTTTTATCAACAGCCAAGAGAGGTAACTTTTTAGTTTTTGGGAAAACTCACCTGTACGGGATCCCCTTGAGCAAGGGGGAGGTGGTTAAATTTTTTTTTATAAAAAACTGTGAACTAAAATCCCAATTTTTCATATTTCCTTAGAAAAAATTTCATTTAAAAAAATTCCTATATGCCTTTTATTTTTTACTTATTTCTTAGGGGCCACTGATATTTGGAATAACTATGTAATATGATAACTTGAAGGAATCTGAGGGACCCCAGTATACGTCAATGAGGTCCAATAGGCATTGCCAATATCCATTATGCTAAGGATTTGTCGCAGTAATGTGAACTCTGTGTAAATGGGTGCCACAGCACAACTATCAAGTCTAAGCATAATAATATGACTATAACCATAGCAAGAAACAACGTAAACGAACCCCAACCCTAGTCTGCTTTGGGACCAAAGGTTAAAAAAGGCCCCCCAGTTATGAATCCTTTTTTTTTTTGTTTAAAAGGATAAGGGAATCGGGACAAAGTTTCAACATGAGAAAGCGTTGGGAACCGAAAGGCCGTAGGCTAGGCATGCCCCCCTTTTAATTTGTGCTGATTCCCTTACCATTTTAAAAAATAAAAAAGGATTCAAAGATGAAAAGGGTGAGTCCCTGAAGCCTATTATCTTGGAACTTCTATGCTACTGTTAGTCACTGACCCAAACCCCCTGTTGTATTAAAGTGGTGGCATTTTAAAAATTAAGTAAAGACGTTTTTTTATGTATACCCGGGGGCCACCATTTTTTCTTGATTGGTCGGTTCCACTCAGTTCTGAGAAAACTGTACTTTCTTATAGGGAATAAGTCAATGGCTATCTATGGCTGTTATGTAGGTTCTCCAATATATGGCGCTGTTATCCATATCTTTAATCA
>JAODAL010084452.1:0-10912 GCA_025379985.1 Phyllomedusa bahiana
CCAAACAATTCACTCCCCACCCCTGTAAATAAACCACACCCCAAAAATTCACCCCACCACCCTTTGGGACAATAAACCACCCCCTACAATTCACTCCACCACCCCTGCAAAAACCCAACCCCCCTACAATTATCCCCCACCCCCTGTAAAAAAACCCAAACAACCCCCTAAAATTTCCCCAAAACCCGCCCGTACAAAAAACCACACCCCAACAATACACACCACCACGCCCTGTAAAATAAACCACCCCCTACTTTCACTCCACCACGCCTGTACAAAAAAACCACACCCCCACAATTCACTCCAACCCACCCCTGTCAAAAACCCACCCCCCTACAATTCACCCCACCCGCCCTGTACAATAAACCAACCCCTAAAATTTCACCCCAACCACTCCCCTGTACAATAAACCATACCACTCCTTTTCTGTCTTTTTCTTCTTTTCCTCTCTTTTCTTCTTTTCTTCTTTGTTTTTTCTCTTTTTCTCTCTGTATTTTTTCTTGTTTTCTGTGCTTTTCTTTTTCTCTCTCTCTCTCTTCTGTTCTTCTCTCTCCTCTCTTTTATTTCTCTTTCTCTGTCTTCTGTCTATACATAAATATCAATCTGCTAAGCTTCTGAGTACAGGACATAGTAGAGTGAGTTTGGATGAGACCGCTTCCTCCCTTGCTTGGTACTATGTGTATATAAATAGCTGTGTGAAATATTTATAGCTATATGATGTGTTTATATATAATCAAACTAATTAGAAGCAAACACTGATACTTTCTTCTTTAACATCTTCTTATGTTCTGATTGCATATTGTTCTTTTTCTTTACATAGGTTTTACCTATCAGGGTGAGCCTGTGATGCTGACAGGAGCCTGCGGGGGAGTGATCTCTACAGTAGAGGCAGTGTCGGCTTATTCGGAGGCACCGTGGCCAGACTGAGGACGGAAATTTTTTAAAAGGTTTGGTTTTTTTAACCTATTACATAAAAAAATGAAAAAAAAAATTAACAAATTTTTCAAAATTTTACCTTTCATAAAAATTTGGGTTCAAAAAAACGGTTTTATCTGAAACCCCTTCCCCGTTTTTAAAAGCCACAGGGTGGAAATGCTGCCCGGGAGTTTTGAAAAACGTTTTTTTTAAAAACAACTTTCAGGCTCCGTTCATGTAATGAATGCAAAAGGAATAAACCTGCAAAACTTGAATTTGTGGTGGGGGTAGTATTCTGTTTTCCCCCTCCTTCCGTCCTTTTTGTAATCATATGTCAGAGGGGGAGGCACGATATGCGCCAAAAATTTTTATTTACATTTTGACAAATAAAGGGAAATTCTAAATGTATTTGATACTTATTACTTGAAGTCTTGTCTTTCTGGGGTGTATGATTAGTCAAATTAACAACGCTGGGGGACCCAAAAAACAACTCCCAACAGGTAAGTTCCACCCAATCACATGAAGAGGCAATAAAAAGGGGTTTCAAAAAAGGACCCCCTTATAGGGGCAAATAATCACCCCGGAAAGGACGGGGGCACTTTTGTGGGAGATCAAATCACTGCCTCCAAACGAAAGAAAAGGGGGATGTTCAAAGGCTTTTTTTTTGCGTAATTCACTTATGCAACCCCCCAATTACGGAATTTAACTCCAAGAAGCTAATTACCCGTCCCCCCGCACAATACTTTGTATTATCCAGGGGGGGGAAATTTACATGTCAATTGTTAGCGGGAAAAACTCCACGGACAATGCATTCTATGGGCCCCCCCCCCTGTTTGGGAATCAAATTTTAAAACACCCCTTTTCGGGCATATTATAAAACCCGCAAAACTATGAAATCCCCTGAAAATTATAACTGAATATCTACCCCTGTAAAAATTCCCTTTATGTGTCACTAACCTGGAACCCTAAAAACCGCGTCCCCCCTAGCAACTTTCCCTAAAAAACATGTCCCTAACGACACTGGTTAATCAGCGTACGGGGCAGACCCAACGAAAACGGCGACTTATAAAACGGGCCAAAAAGACCCCCAACTTCGGGGTACCCCTTTCATAATTCCCCTTTAAGGCTCGCTGGTCTGTTGGGCCCTACACCAACCAACTGCGGATTAAAGGACCCAAAAAAAAATTTAAACTCTGCACTAGTGCACTTTTCCCAAAAAAGCTTTAAAAGGGGCCAAAAACTTAGGTTTTAAAAATTAAAGGTCAACTAACAAGGCCCCTTGGTTTTTGCCAAATCTTTAAAAAAAAAAATCGTTATCCCGGCAGGAACGCCCCCTTTTAATCCCCCTTTTTTTTGTTAGAGATATCAACTCTGTTCTCAACTTTTGGGTGTCGCGGTCCGACGTGGTGTTTCACTCCTTGCTCTCCTAAACGACGGGGAAAGGGGGGGAGTGGGACAAAACCCGCGAAACCTGTGTCGATTAAAAAATCCTCTTTCTCCTCAACAAAGCAAAATAACCAAGCAATATATTTTAAAAATCTAAATTTTCGTTCCCTACATGTTGGAACTATTTTTTGTATAGACAACCCTTTGAGGAATTTCAGGGGAAAAAATTTTGGGGGGTCAATTTTAAAAAAGACTTCTCTCTTTGGTAAAGAACTTCCGGGGTTTTGGGGAAAGGTACCAAGACTAAAAATTCGGGGTTAATGGTTTCACCGAATTTACCCCCATAATTCCTTTTAACTTAACCCCTTTGTTTACCCCCGGGGCCCCAATTTAGAATTTTTGTTTTTTTTTTTTTTTTTGAGGGGGGATTTTATTTCCTCCCCCAAAAACCGGAACCTTGGAATTCCAAATAAACGATTCCACAGGATTCCAGTTTACAGTGTTCAGATAAATCCACACGTTCCCCCGACTGTCAGGACTGCATTTAAAAGGAAACAGAAACAAATGGGAAAATTTTCCCCGGTTCCCGGGAGAGAGGCAGCGAGGGTGCCCCAATAAAAAGAGCAAAGCCTGAGGCTCCCACCACTCCCATAATAAGCCAACATCAAGGGGAAATTTTCTTTGATAAATTGCCCCTACTGGCGGGGATTATTACTCAGCAGATTACTATGTGGAGGGGGGGCCCAAAATTTTACACCCCCAAAACCCTATTAGATTTCTTTTTAAGGCCCCTTTAAAAACTATACTCTGAAGGGATCAGCCAAGCTCCCATCCCCAGTCACTCTGTACAGGGAATTTAAAAATCATCTCCATTACTGAAGTATCTAGGTTTGGGGAAGTCCAGCAAAAAAATGGAGGCAGGGGGGTGACCCCCCTCAGTGAGGGCAGTACAGGGGGGGGGCTGTGACCACCCTCATATTTTATACGGGGGGGCCCCCGGGGCTGTGACCCTCTCGTGATGCCTTAAGGGGGCGGGCTGGACCACCTCTCATGATTTATAAAAGGGGGGGGGCATGACCCCCCCTTTAGGATGTCGTACAGGGGGGTGGCTGTGACCCCTTCATGATGCATTAAAAGGGGGGCGGGGTGTGAACCTCTCAGTGATGTCAGAAAAGGGGGGGGGGCTTACCACCCTTTATATTTTAGACAGGGGCGGGGGGTTTACCACCCTTCGTGATGTTTATACAAGGGGGGGGGGGCTGTGACCACCCCCTCATAAAGTCATACAGGGGGCGGGGCTGTCCCCCCCATGATTCATTTGGGGCGGGGGGGTTGACCCCCTCTCAGTGATGCCCGTACAGGGGGGCCCGGGGGTGAACCACCTCTCATATTTTAGAAAGGGGGGGGGGGCTGTGACCACCTCTCAATTGAAGTCGAAAAGGGTGAGGTTTTTGCCCCTCTCAGTGATGCATACCCGGGGGCGGGGGTGTGACCACCTCTTGTTTTTCATACAGGGGGCAGGGCTGTATCCCCCCGGGTGAGTCAACAGGGGGGGGCGTACCACCTCCAGTATTCATTCAGGGGGGCGGGGCTTGAAACCCCCTCTCTTAGTCGTACAGGGGGGGGTTGTGACCACCTCTCAGTAGTCGTTACAGGGGCGGGGCTTGACCACCCCAGGATGTAAATACAGGGGGGGGGTGTAAACCACCTCCCAGTAATGCGTACAGGGGGGTGGGGCGTGACCACCTTAGTATTCAAACAGGGGGCGGGGTGGGACCACCCTCTCAGGGTGGGCCCTCCAGGGGCGGGGCGGTGACCACCCCCTCTTTCATACAGGGGGGCGTGGCCCCTTAACCACTCCCTTTTAATTCAGGGTACAGGGGGGGGGCTGGACCACCTCCATATTCATACAAGGGGGGGGGTGGGGGGACCAAACCCCTCATATTTTATCAGGGGGGGGGGGGGCACCCCTCTCATCTTCACCCCCAAGGGGGGGGGGCTGTACCCTCACAGTGGTCATACAAAGGGGGGGGGGCTGGACCCCCTCCATGATTCAGAAGGGGGGGGGCTTGACCACCTCTCTAATTCAACAGGGGGGGGGGCGGACCACTCTCATTTGGGTCACTCAGGGGGGGGCTGTGAACCCCCTCAGGATTCTACAGGGGGGGGCCCCCGTTAAAACCTCTCAGTGATGTCAGTACAAAAGGGTGGGGTGGACCCCTCTCATGGGGAGACAGGGGGGTGGGGGGCCTGGACCACCTCCTTTGATTCATTTTCAGGGGGCGGGGGCTGTGACCCCTTCAGTGAGTCAGTACAGGGGAGGGGGGCTGTGACCCCCCCTCAGGAGCAGGTAACACCCCCCGGGCTGTACCACCCTCAGTGATGCCGTCGGGGTGGGGCTTTTAAACCCCCTCCATGAGTCCGTACAAAGGGGGGGGTTGTACCCCCTCTCAGTGATGTCATACAGGGGGCGGGGCGTGGGGGGGGCCCCCCTTTTGGAGTCATTGGGGGGCGGGGGGTGACCACCTCCCGTGATTCATACAGGGGGGGGGCTGAACCCACCTCTCAGTGATGTCATACAGGGGGCGGGTGTGACCCCTCTCAGGGGGTCAGAAGGGGCGGGGCGGACCACCTCTCAGTGATTTAAAAGGGGGGGGGGCTGTACCCCCCTCCGTTAATGTTTTAGACAGGGGGCGGGTTTTCCTGTGGGCCACCCCTCAGTATGTCAGTAAATAGGGGGCCCGGGGCTTGACCACCTCTCTGAGCAGTACAGGGCGGGGGGTGACCAACTTCCAGGATGTCAGTACAGGGGGGGGGCTGTGACCCCTCTCATTTATGCATACCAGGGCGGGGTTTTGACCCCTCTCAGATGTCCCCAGGGGGGGGGCTGTGACCACCTTCAGTAGCATCAGGGGGCGGGGGCTGTGACCCCCCTCTCAGGGGTTTCAGTCCAAAGGGGGGGGGCGTACCACCTCTCAGTAAGTCAGCAGGGGGGGGCTGTGACCACCTCTCATGATTCATAAGGGGGCGGGGCTGTGCCACCTTTCCCCTGATGTCAGTACAAGGGGGGGGCTGGACCCCCTCCCAGATGTAGTACAGAGGGTGGGGTTTTGATCCCCCCTCATAGTCATACAGGGGGCGGGGGGCGTGCCACCTCTCAGGGTGTCATTCGGGGGGGGGGCTGTGAAACCCCCTCCATGATTCATACAGGGGGGGGCGTGACAACCTCATAGGCTATACAGATTTTGTTTTCCGTTTTGCAGACTTTGCAAGGGCCGGGGGTGGGGCCTGCACCTTCAGACAGATAATACGGGAACGGATACACCATCCTTTCTATGTGGGGAAATTTGTGGGTCCATTATGGCGTCAAATGCACTAGTGTCCATATATAACAGTGGAAGAAATGTATAGATTGAAAGCGAGCTTGAAAAAGCAGTATTCCTCGTTTTTGTCTTTTTTACTGTTTTTTCCCCCAACTACATATCACCCCCCCTACATGGACAGATTGGCAGCCTGACGCACCCTCTTTCCAGGCACATGTCCGGGGGGCCCTCCCTCCATCAGTCCCCTTAGCTAATTGAATTAATGGACGACCAGACCTTGAAAACCTGGACAGGGACATTTACAAGAAGGACCGAGGCCCTCCCCCCTTCCCCTTGGGGGGCCGCCCCAGCCCAACGGGCCTCAATGGAAGCACCCAAAAGGAGGCCCCCGGGCATACTAAGTTAAAGGGGAATAATCAGCCCCCGAAAACTGCGGCCACTGATCACACCTGGCAGGTTACCGCGCTGCCGGGGGAGGGGGGGGGGTGCATGAGGCTCCTTCCACCACTGGTGATGAGTGCACCTCTATTATATAGGTCCATGGGGTTCCCCTTCCCACCCTGTGTATGCCCCACTTTTTAAATGGGTCCATGGGTTCCCCTTCCACCACACTTTGATGCGTGCACCACTATTTATGGGTCCTGGGGTTCCTTCACCCCTGGATGAGTGCCACTTTTTTTAAACCCAGGGGGTTCTTCCACCCCTGTGATGAGTGCACCACTATTATTGGTGCAGGGGCTCCTTCCCCCGGGTGTGAGTGACCCAAATTATTTAGGTCCAGGGTTCTTCCCCCCCTGTGTAGTCCCACTATTAATAGGTCCGGGGGTTTCCTTCCACCACACTGGTGAGCGGGGCACCCTATTAAAAAGGCCATGGGGTTCCTTCCCCCCTGTGATGAGTCCCACTATTATATAGGCCATTTTCCTTCCCCCCCTTGATGAGTGCCCACTATTAATAGGGCATGGGGCCCCTTCCACCACGGGGATGATGACCTTATTTTTATCCATGGGTTCCTTCCACCCTGTGATGATGACCCTATTTTTTTGGTCCGGGGGTTCCCTTCCACCACACTGGTGAGGTGCCCCATATTATATGGTCCAGGGGGTTCCTTCCCCCCTGTTGGTGCCCACTATTATATGGGTGAGGGGGTTCCCTTCCCCACGGGTGTGAGTGACCCTTTTTAAATGGGGTGCAGGGGGTTTCTTCCCCCTGGGAGAGGCCCACTTTATTAGGTCCAGGGGTTTTCCTTCCCCCAGGGATGAGTGCACCCTTTTTAAAAGGGTGCTGGGGTTCCTTCCACCACGGTGATAGTGCCCCCTTATATAACAGGGGGTTCCTTCCACCAAAAATTTGAAAATGACCCCCCTTTTTTTAGGTCCATGGGGTTCCTTCCACCCACGGTGATGATGCCCACTATTATTGGGGAAGGGGGGTTCTTCACACGGTGATGGGGCACCCCTATTATATGGGAAAAGGGGGTTCCCACCCCTGTGATAATGCCCCTTATTATTAGGTCCATGGGGTCCTTCCACCACGGGTGAGATCACCTCTATTATATGGGCCCAGGGGGTTCTTTCCCCACGGGTGGAGTGCCCTTTTTTATTATGCATGGGGTTCCCTTTCCACCAGGTGGGGTGCACCACTATTTATGGGTGCGGGGGGTTCCCTTTCCCCACCCCGGTGAGGGTGAACTTTTATATGGGAGCAGGGGGTTTTCCCCAAAACCTGTTAAAATCCCTCTATTTTATAGGCCTGGGGTTCCTTCCACCACTGGTGATGAGTGCACCACTTTAAAGGTCAGGGGTTTTCCTTCCACCAGGGTGATGATGCACCATATTTTTAACGGGGGGTTCCTTCCACCAACTGTTGATAAGTACCTTATTTTAAGGTCCATGGGGTTTCCCTTTTCCCCCACTGGTGATAGTGACCCTTTTTTAAATAGGTCCATGGGGTTTTCCCCCCATTGAAAATTTGCACCACTTTTTATAGTGCATGGGGTTCCTTTCCACCATGGTGATGAGTCACCTTATTATATAGGAGCAGGGGGTTCCTTCCACACAGTTGAAAAGTGCACCTTTTATTAACATCACCGGCCACTTTTTAGGTACACCATGCTAGTAAGGGTTGGCCCCCCCCCCTTTTTCCCCTTCAAAACCCTCAATTCTCGGGCATAATTCCACAAGGTGTTAACGATGCTTTTGGGTCCAGGGGCCCAAAGATCCCAAAAAATATTCCCCACCCAGACACCCCCCACCCCACCTTTTAAAACCGTTTTTTAAAAGGGCGGAGGGATCATGTTTCATGTTGTTGCGCCAAATTCTGCCCCTACCACCGAATGTCCACAAAAGAATCATCAGACCAGGCAATTTTTCCAAATTTTCTTGTCCAATTTCGATGAGCGGGGAAAAATTTGGGAGTCTTTTCCGTCTTAGTGAAAGGGGGGCACCGGGGTGGTCTTTTGCTGCTGTAGGCCATCTGCCCCAAAGTTGGGCCTTCTGGCGTTCAGAATGCTTCTGCCTACCTTTTTTTTAAGGGGGGGTTTTTGAGTCCTGTTCCTTTTACACTCGCCATTGCCATTTCCCCTTTTACCCCTTGGGATCAACAAGATTTCCCCCCCAGGATGGCTCACGGATGTTTTTTCTTTTTTGGACCTTTCTGTAACCCTAAGATTTGTGCGTGAAAAACCCCGGAGATCAGCAGTTTCTGAAAAACTAACACCCTTTTTGGGACCAAAAAAACCAGCCCGTTCAAAAAGGGGGGGGACTCAAATACCTTTCTCCCCCCTACGATCTCGTTTGAATGCGGAATTGTCTTGCGTTACATGCCTAAATGCACTGATTGCCCCCATTATTTATTTGAAAAATTTAAGTTTAAACGAGCTTGGGCGGTGCCTATAAATGGCCGTGAGTGTAGGTGATGGGGGTTTCCTCCCCACTTTATGAGGGCACCACTATTATATAGGTCCATGGGGTTCCTTCCACCACTGGTGATGGGGCCCCCTATTTATAAAGCAGGGGTTCCTTTCCCCCAATGGTGATGATTGCACCCCTATTATATAGAGCATGGGTTCCTTCCCCCACGGGGATATGCACCCCTATTTATAGGTCCATGGGGTTTCCCGCCCCGGGGTGGTGATTGCCCCCTTTCATGTTGTCTTCCCTCATATAGGTGCATGGGGTGTGTTTCTACAGCTTTGCTGCACCATGGATCAGTATGAGCAGATGGTTTCTCCCCCCATAAGACCTGATGAGCAGTCTGATGATTATTCTCCCCCTATAGATTTCCTAGCAGTGGTTTCGCCCCCTTTTGGGTTTCACCCAGGTTTTGTAGAGGGGGCCTTCCGTTTTTTTGGGCCCCCGGCTCCGCTGTGTGTCCTCAGTTCTCCTGTAAGTCGGCATTTCGTCAGGACTGGACGGCTTTCCCGGCGGACATCTTGATTAATGGCCTCAGATTGTACTCGGTCGGGTAAAGTAAGACGCTGGATGCTCAAAATACATTGAAACCATTGCTGTTTGTGACTGATAAGGACTGGCTCTTTCATCAGTCACCTCTGCCCAGGGGAGCGGGGTCCAGACGTTTACCTGCGCCAAAAAGGCTGATTACCATTTCCCCAATATGGCGGCGCGGGGGGCATCCCCCGGCCGCAGCTGAAACAATTGCTCCCTTTGCGAGCTCGGGGTTACGTGGGGGGAAACCTGCATTTTTAAACCGTCCTTTTTTCATTGAGTAAAAGGGAATGTTGTCCATTGGGAATAAAGGGTTTTTTGGGCCCTCGGGAAACGGGGTTTTTTGCGTCTAAAAACGGATTTTGCACGTTCGTTTTGTGTTCCCGAAGGGGGGATGGGATAGGGTCTGGGAAGCGGTTTCCTTTCCCGGAGCTCCCGCTCTGCTCTTGGCTCGGCCCTTTTGAAATTTCCCAAGACACTTGGGGGGGAAAACCCCACCCCGGCCATGGGTGGAGTGAGGGGGTCGGGGATGGAGTGCCTAGACGAATCTTAGCACGTTATCCAAATGTTGCCTAATGTGTCCTGTGCACATTTCAGCCTCTATCTGAAAGGTTTTTTCTTCGCTAAGGGGTTTGGTCTATCAAAAGAAAATGGTTTGGAGAAACATTTTAGAAAGGGTTACAAGAAAATGGGGCCCCCCCCGGGTTTTAAAAGGGGGCCATCTACCCCTTTAAAGGGGGGTCTCACTCCAGGGATTGCTGCTTTTTAAAGTGAAAAACTTGCAAAAAAAACGTTTACTTTGCATTGTGGGTTTTCCCTTTACAGGGGTCCACCTATTTTCCCAAAAAAACACCATTGTATGGGGGGCATTTAGCTCCCCAGGTCGCTATAGTACAGGGCCCGTTTGATTCTCCTGATAGGCTGCCAGCATTTGGGGCTTTTAGCTACAGACCTGTTCAATCTCTCTGATAGGGGGTGCCAGCACTGGGCCCCTATTGTCCCGACCTTTTATCTCTCCTGATAGGATGCAAGGGACTGGTTTGCTATAGCTACAGACCTGTTCAAACTCTCCTGAAGGTGCCCACTGGTTGCTAAGCTAAGCCCCGGGTTTTTACTGGCCTAGTGGAACCCAGAAAACACCCCCCTTAATTCAAAATCAAACCAAGAAACAGGACTGAGGTGACATAAAATCAAGTAGGAGACAACCCCTTTTAAAACTACAGCCGATTCTCGTTCCCCTTTAAGCATCCCTCCGTCTCCTAAACATAGTTTGGCTTGGGTGAGCGTGCATATGTTTTCAATAGGCAGTGAAGGGTGGACTTCTGCCAGACAACAATGTTCGAAAGACAAAAGGATCAGTCGTTGCAATTCCACGTGTCCATGTATCCAATAAACCTGGAAGTGTCCAGCACCACAAGAAACCTTCAGTACTTTATTGGCTGCACATTAAAAGTGTCGATAAACATCATATAGAAAACCCTAAAACCCTTTTAAAGCGCCCGAATTTTTTTTGTAGTCTCATACCCTATTCCTGGTCTGCACAAAACAAGCTCGGGGGTTATTAAAGAGATTCTGATGGCCTGCCTGAACCCTCCCCAAAATTGTTTTGGGTTGACCCCATAACTTCTGGCGGTGGTTCTGGGTGGTTTTTACCCCCACATGTTGACAAGTTTTGCAGACCTGCCCTAGACCCCCCTACACTTTAGACAACTGGCTGCTGTCACTGATTTCTGCAGGTTTCAGAGACATTTCTCGAAAGCGTATAGGTGTCTACAGCTGTGACCAGGTGGCATCATTTGTTTATGGGAAAATCCGGGACAGGGAGCGTGTGTTCTCTCCATT
>JAODAL010084453.1:0-10912 GCA_025379985.1 Phyllomedusa bahiana
TCCCTTTGTCAGGGTTTACCCTGCCCATGTGCGGGCCCTCGTTCCCCCCTCCGCAGGGCCCCGACCAGGGGGGTTTTCAGCGCTCCGGTTTACTACTGCCCCCGGTACTGGGGGGAAAGGGGGGGGGGGGTAGGGAAAATTTTTCCAGCTCCACAGCACAAATTAAGTCTAGAGTCACTGAAGCAGGTTCCTTCAAACCGCCTAGTGGGAGGGCATTCCGGGGGCAGCAGGACCTGGGCAGGCCCCCGAACCAACAGGTGGTGGCCTTCTTTTGGGCAGCACTCTGCCACCCCAGTTAAAGGGTCCGCTGGGGCTACTGGGCAAACCCCTAAATTTGGGTATGTGGCCGCAACTTTCCGATTTTTCAGTGGAGAAGCTGTCCTGCCCCGGGCCCGTAGTATGGCATCCCGAGGGGGGTGTTCAGTGGGGGCGGGGGGCCCTCGGTTTTCCCCAAGGGAACCCGCTTTTCCACGGGAAAAGTGGAAATGACCCGGGCCTTTGCAAGATGAATCAGGCGGGGATTTGGCCAGGAATTTTCCCCACAAATTTCCTTAGGCGTCAACTACATAGCCATGACCCCTCACCCAAACTGGGAGAAATGAATCTGGGTTTTAAAAAACCTTCCTTAGGGCCCCTATTTTGATGCTGCCACCCCCCCTGATTTCACACATCCCGCTGACCCCTTTTCTCCCTCTGCCACCAACCATCTTTCAGGGATGGGATTGCCACCCACCCCCATACTCTGTCATTGTGCAACCCTTTTTGACCCCAAAGGTTTCTTTCTTTTTTGTTGATGGGGCCATCATCCCAAATGTGTTTATTGGGGCCACTCTCTGAACCCCCTGCTGTTGCTCCTGCCCCCGTCACCTTTCCCCTCTCTGTCATTGTGCCACTCTGTGGCCTACTCCAGTTTTTTTCCACCTCCAGAATGTCATTGTGCCACTGTTGACCTTTTTGCAGCTGCCACCGTCACCTCAAATCCTAAACATTGTGTCACTCTGTGGCCTTAATTTTTTTTGCCCACCTCCAAATGTCATTGGGGCCCTTTTCTGACCCCAGGGTGCTGCCCCGTCAACCCCCCCACTCTCTGTCATTGTGCCACTCTGTGGCCTACTTCCCAAATTTTTGCCCCCCTCCAAAATGTCATTGTGCACTGCCCGACCCCAAACGCTGCCACCCCTCCCCTCCCAAATCTCTTCCCCTTTTTGCCACTCTGGGCCCCACTCCTGTTTTTTTCCACCTCCCCGAATGTCATTGTGCCACTTTTCTGACCCCATTTCTTTCTTCCACCCTCACCTCCAAAACCTGTTTATTTTGCCACTCTTGTGGGGTTTCTCCAGTTTTTTGCCACTCCCGAATGTCCCCTTGTGCCACTGTCCCCGACCTCATTCTGCTGCCACCGTCACCCCACTCTCTGGGCATTGTGCCCCTCGTGGCCCACTCCAGTTTTTTTCCACCTCCAGGGAAAGCATTTTTGGGGCCCCTGTCCGACCTCATGCTGCTTTCTGTGGCTGCTGCCATAACCCGCCACTGTGTCATTGTGCCACTCTGTGGCCTACCCCCTTTTTTTTGCCCCCCTCCGAAAGTATTGTGCCAATGGGCGACCTCATCTGCTGTGGCAGCCCCTGTCCCCCTCCAAAACTCTGTCACTGATGTTTTCCTCCTGAGCCCCAGCTTTTTTTTTTTCCAGCTGTCGCTGCCCTGAATTATCAGGCCCCCCATTCCCCCTTCAGTTTTTTGGTCAGTTTTGGGCCCCCTTAAGGCCCAGGGAAATTTTTTTAGTGAAGCGATTCTAAAGGCGGCGGGGAGTCATCTGCCTGTCATACTAAAACAAAATTGTAAGGACCAAAACCCCAAACTCCCTCTGCATATTTAAGCATGGCACAACGTTCTATACACCCTGCAGCCGGGGCACCCCGGGAACTAGCTTTTTTTTAACGGATTCGCCCCAAAGTAATTGGCCAATTTATTCTGGGGGGGAAATTGGGCGAAGTGACCATCCCAAAATTTTTGAGAAATTCGCCCATCTCTAGTTTATTACGCAAGGGGAAAAACCCAAAATAGGGTAACCGTATTTTTTTTTTTATTTTGGGGCGATGGCATTTTTGTGTTTGGTTTTCTTCTTATTTTAATTTTTTAAACATTTTTTGTCTTTTTCCTAGGGGACATTGTTACGTCCAATGTTGGGGGGGGTTTAAAACGTATTACAAGAACTATAAGTTTTTAATTTTTCCATCAACATATTTTTATGAAGCCCTTTTTTGTGAGAGCATTTAATTTTTAGCGAGCATTTCATTTTAAAATTGATGTATTTCCCAAAAAAAATATAAAAAATTATTGTTTGGTGGATAAAAAAAAAAAAAAATTTTGATTTATAGAGATTTTTTTATTTTTGTGTTTACCGGCGTAAAAATGAAAAGAATCTTCGTCGAAAGTCCAAAAATTTCAAGAGCAAATTCAATTGTCTTGGTTTTTGTTTTCAAAAAAATTTAAAAAAATAAAAAATTTCAAACTTTCTTTCCATTGTCCCAATTTTTGTTGTTGCATGAAACCACTGGGAACCAGGTAATGAGCCAATCTATTAAAATCTAATTCATTTTTCCCATACGCTGAAACCATAGAAAAAAAATCCAAAATCTCATCTGCCCAAAACGTTACCAATAAAAAAGTACACGTCAGTCGGAAAAAAGGAACGCTCATTATCGGGTTTCCATAGGGATGTACAAAGTAAAAAAAAAGTTATTGGGTCACATAAAAAGGCGGTGGGGTTACAAATTAAAGAAGGTGGGGTGTTTGGATTTTTTACTTGTAAAACATAAAAAAAAACCCTACAGGTTTGGGTTTTTCCGGAATTTACGACCTGCAAAATCAGAAAACACATAATTTTACCGAAAGGTAATGCCACCGCAAAATGGTGCAAGTGGGTTTTCTTTTCACATTTTGCCCCTTTTAAAAAATTTTGTTATGGCTTCCCATATATTCTATGGTATCTAAATGACCCCATTAAAAAACCACTTGTCCCGCAAAAAAAGCCCCATGTTTTTTATGTAGGGGAAAAATAAAAAGGGCATCCATAGAGGTACTTGAAAAGAATTTCCCCAAAATAAACCAAGCGCATCCATGGGAAATTTATAGGGTAAATGTTTATTTTTTCATCTTGTTTTATTTCCCAAAGTTGGGGGAAAACACATTTCCCTTAAATTTCCTATGGGAGCGATATGCGGGTGGGACATTTTTTTCCAGTTTTCTGACGGAAAAACCCCCGCGACCAAAAGGGGCCCCCGAACTGGACCCAAATGTTAAAAAGATTGGGCCCCAAAGGGGGGAGTTTTTTGTTTCAGGGAGATCCTTTCGCTGGCCCTTAGTTGCCCTGCGGTTTCAGTCCCACATGAGGAGGAAAGGGGGTTTCCCCAGCGCTTCCTCCACATTCCTTCTTGGGGAGTTCTAATTTTATAGGGGGGAGTGCACTACTCAAATAGTCGAAACCAATGAAAAGCGAATAGGAACGGAGCTAGCGCTCCCCCCTTGTCCTCCACATGGGGGCCGGACTGCAGCGAGCTGCAAGGCCCGGGGAAAAAAGGAATCTCTTAAACAAACTACCCCCTTTAAACCACCAAACTACAGGTCCACTGGCTCCCCAAATAGCATGAAACCCCCATCCCCCTTTGCTACCACCCCATCCTTTCATTTTAAAAATTTAAAAAAAAAAGGCCCAACCCTTTTTCTTTTCTGACCTCGTGCTGCAGTTTCTCATGGATGGCTTCATGGCTGCATGGTCTGGCAGAGGGAAAAGGGAGAGCATGCTTACTAAACAAAGCCTAACACGATTGATTGAAATAACCCAATCAGTGTTAGTTTTTTCCCCCTTAAACATTCATTGGGGAGCGAATTTTGTTTTTCATGAGAAGGCAGGAAGTGAGAGATCCCTCTCCACCACCCCACCCCCCCTCCCTCCTTCTCTCTCCTTCCTTCTCTCTCCCTCCTTTCCTCCCCTCTCCTCCTCCCCCCCTTGACGATACTCACGAGCGCTATTTAGAAGTAAGGAGAAGGGGTGAGGATTTTTGGCTCCTGCCCCCCTCCACCCTTGTTCTGTTTTGTCCCGTGTTCTAACAGCCAATCGCTATGCAGGGGCAGCCGGCTACTCTAAAAAGGGGGGGGGGGGGGGGCAGGAACGGAGAGGATTCTCCCTCCTGCCTCCCCCAGTCTGAATACACACCTGCGGCCCGGGGGACCGGAGCACAATGCTGCTGACACTGAGCATGCAGCTACAGCTCAGTGTCAGGGAATAAAATTTAAAAGTGCACATGCGTCAGTCCGGGTCTCCCGAGGATTCTCCTGTCCTCCCGGGGGGCCAGTCGACCCTGCATATACCCCCTTTTCCAACCCCTCTAATCCACCTAATACCACTAGCTAAAAGAAAAGGGAAGGTGTATACAAGAGGGGTAAACTTACAAAAGTTTCAGATGTTATTTTTGTTATCTATTTTTTGGTATTTAAACGAAATAATTTCCCTCCGTGTGAGAAACCCTGTGCATTGTCAACCTGTACATTCTAAGCATAAAAACCATAGCCATAATATATTTTATTGGGCAGGATAATACGATTTCTTCCTAAGTAAGTGAATATGAAACAGAAAAATTCAAAAGCATATCTTAAAAGGGGTTGTACTCTGGGGGATGGACCCCAAATAATAGCTGAAAAACCCTTTTTATGGGAAAGTGAGTTGGGCAGAACACAATCTGTAGGGTGCCTAGCTCAATGATATGTAACCTAAATCTATTGTTTGGTATTAACTCAATTACAATTTAGTTCTGTGAAACTATATCTCAGGGACAGGTCTTTTTCTGCAAAACTACCATGGGGGTGAAGACTATGCGGCTACAGGAAAGACAACCTTAGTTTTAAATATTTAGAGGCACTAGAATTGTGGGGAAAGGTGTAAATGTCATTACCCCTTTAAAAGATTAATTCTTCTGGGGGACAGGGTAAGCTGTGAATGGCATGGACTATGAGTACACAGAATAATGTGTTTCATATCTCTCAATCCTTTTGCCCTGTGTGTTTAGTTAAAGGTGTTGTGCATTTTAATCAGTTTATTATCTCATTCTTCCCGCAAGTGTTTTAAAATAACTCTTGTTTGAACCTGAGGTTTCTATCTGATCATAAACACCATAACTACATACCATAGTATATATAAGCTATACATCTAGCTTTGTAACCAATGACTTAGAATAATATTTGATACAATGATAAATGGGCAGGGTGGTTTTCCCCGGGTTTGGGGGTAGTTAAATTTTTCATCTTACTCACCTCACCTGTGGTCATCTTATGGCCATCCTTTGTAAAAATAGCCCTAATAAAGCAGAAACACACATATTTCTGTGAAAAAAGCAGCAATAAGAAACCACAACACTCCAATCACTGTACCCATAGCCACTTGCTGGGTTGGGGACCCCAAATAATTTATCAAAAAGGTAGGGCATCTTTTCTTAAAGCAATGGATGTGCAGCACATCAGCACCTCAGCTTTCGACTTAGGTGGTGGCTTTGGCAGGCCACTATTTCAGCACTCAGGAGTAAAAGATTTAGCGAACAGTAAAATGTTCGAGTTCGAGTCGAACTTCGATCAGTAGTTGGTGTTCGGTTCAAGATTCGAGTTAAATTTGGATACCTATTCAGGTGAGGAGAAGCTGTAAATTTCCATCCATAACAGTAAACTGGATACGTGAAGCAACCCTTTGTGAGAAAATTTGGCCTCTAAGAGTGACAGAAAATAATTGAAAGTCTAAAATACTTCATTCCTCTCAATGGCTAACTATATATATGCACAATATGCACTGGTATATTTCAGCATTATGTGGACTTAAAATCTGTCAAAATTATACTTTTTGGTGTTGAGTAAGTTTTAGCAACAGAGAGAACTGCATTATCTGTATCACAATAACAAGCGGTATATTTGAAAGGTATTTTAATCCCAAAACTGCCAAAAATGAACTTTTCTCAACTTAGAATAATTTTCACCAGCCAACCACTATTTTAAAAATTTTTTAATTTTTTTATAGAAAAAATTGGGAATGTTTTTTATACAATTACTGTACACCTAAAACTGCAAAAATTAAGTTTTCTCCACAGTATAATTTTCACTAACCAACCACTATTTTAGGCTGATCTCTTACCTTCCTCATGATCAAGGATACCCTGCAATTGAATTTTCAGGGTCCCCCCGATTGAAATTTTGGGTTTTTTGTATTTTTTCCCTTTTCTTACCTTTCACCAGCAGTTGTCTCCTTTCACCCATATCAAATTAGGTTTTGTAGCCTATAACAGCTTTGTGCAGGTCTTGATCTTGTCCTGACTCCTTAGAAAGCTCTTTTTTCTTTGCCCATATTGTAGGGTTTTAGAACCCGACGAAAAATTTGGGTCTCTGGACGGGGTTTTTTTTATAAAGGTGACATTTAAACGCTATCTTTAATGCAAGTAAAAAAAGTTAATTAGGAGCATCTAACTGGCTCGAGGAGCCAGAATTCTTAAGGGTTGGTAGGGGGATCAAATACTTTTTCTCAAAGCAAAATCAAAAAATTTAATAATTTTTAAAATTTGGGGTTTTCTTGATTTTATCTTGGAAAATTCTATCTCCAATTTTAAAAATACCACCCTTAAATTATAGACTGTTCATGTCTTTGTCTGGGCAAAATTTAAAAATCACAAGGGAAACAAAAAATTATTTCCTTCACGTATAGTTTTAAGCATGCCTAAAATACATTCCCCTTTTGGAGGCTTACCAAAAACCCTAATTCCAATTCCCCCCCTTTATTACCCACATTTTTTGGGAAACTATCATAGACTAAAAAGACTTAATTTGGATATAAGAAAGTCTGAGTTGCAGGTTCTTTACTTTTTTGTGTACAACATATTAATGGAAAAGGCTGAACATTTTTTAAACTAAACCTTCTCTCTTTTGTTTCACCCTTATTCCCACAAAAATTTGTAAGCACCTATTAGTTAATCCTCACACTCGGCCCCATAGAATGCATTGCAGTGGTCGTATTCGCGCTAACAATTGAAAAGCAAAAACTCCCCCAGCTTTTTAAAAAACGACTATTTTACGCGCGGGGGAACGTCGCATAATCCTCTCTCTATGAGAGCTTTGAATTACCCTAATTGGGCAAATACACTGCAATTATGCTTTCAAATAAGCCGTGGAACATACCCAAAGCTTGATAAAAGTGTAAATTTGTGTGCCCCAAAACAACTCAACACACACCATCAATGTCTGTGGTTGAAAAATTTTCCCTCCACAGGTCATGTGACTTATTACATCGCTAAATTTTCAACATGGCACATCATGGAAAGAACTCTTGCAGATCTGAACAAAAGAATGGGAAACTACAATGGAGGGTTTAAGCTATAAGAAGCACCCAATATCTTGAAGCTGAGCGTAATGGCAGACAAGATCATAAGTGATTTAACAAACGGGTTTTCCTCTCAAAAAAAGGCTTTGCCATGGTTGCAAAGAATTTTTAGTGCACTTTTTTCAGCATCTATCTAGAAATTTTTTTTTAAAATAACAAATGAATCTCCCGGGATTGCTGCAGAGATAATGGTAGAAGAGAGATCCACGACACGGCACTGTATTCAGGTAAAAAAGGGTTCCAGCTTTTTAAGGATTAAAAGGGTACAAAGTTATCAAATGGGGGGTTTTCGCACTGGCCGACGCGTTTCAACCAGGCCCCTTTAATAAAAGGCACAAAGTTACAATGAAAATCTCAACTTAATATACCCAAACCCCTCTATCACATGACACCCCGTCACATGGTCGGGCTGGGCAAGTCGAAAAATAGCTAAAAAATTTAATCTTTTTAAAAAAACCAACTACGATCTGTTTGATAATATACAAAATACGGGTTATAAGGTCATATCTTTTTATTCAAACCGCGGGGCACCTGGGACCAAAGTTTAAATATCCACCGCTTCGCGTGCTAACATTTTTTCCCAAAAGTCTCCACCTCTCCTTTTTTTTTTAACTTTTTTGTTTCCCTGGACTACAAATCTGAGGTGTCCCAGAGTTACTTCTGAAAGTTTTGGGCCATAATACCCAATGTTAAAAGTTTTTTTGGCATCTTTTTATGTCCCCTACGGATAGGTTTTTCAATGTGCACGATGTCATCCCCCATATTGTTTTGCAACAGTCCCGCATGAATTAAATATACAACCCATCGTGTATTTCAGTTTTATGTTGACGTATTTTTTTAGTTGTTTTTGTGATGGGAAAAAAATCCGAGAAATCGGACATGATTAAGTAAGGGTTAAGTAGTCTCGGCTCTGAAAAACCCCGGCCAGATGCACCTATTTGAATACATTTGTACCTTTTAACCTTAATAAAAGTAAAAACCCTTTTTATAATGAATAAGAGTGCCCTGTCGCGGGTCTCCTTTCACCATTATCTCTGGGCTTTCTTTGATGGGGGCTTTCAGTCAGTCCGGGCGTTGGCTACTCGCACAGAAACACCGGTGAGCTGAAAAAACCTTCACTTTTTTCGACCCATTCTGCAGAGGTTAAAGGGGGTTGGGGGTCAGCCTGTCATGCTTAACCCTTAATTGGGTCTTCATGTCTCAAAAAGGGAACCCTTCAAAAGAGTGCCAAGAAAAACCCACAAACATTTTTTTTGAAGACTAAACTAAGGACATGCATAACTGGAACTACATCACCGGCCACTTTATAGGACCCAGCTAGTAACGGGGTTGGACCCCCCCTTTTTTCCTTCAGAACGCCTCAATTCTTCTGGATAGATTCCACAAGGTGTTGCAACGATGCCAATTGGTACCAAAGGGGCCCAAAGAGTGCCAAAAAAATATTCCCCCACCCGACACCACCCCACCACCTGAACCCTTGAACAAGGCAGGATGGATCATGTTTTTCAGTTGTTGACGCCAAACTGACCCTACCCTCCCCAATGTCGCAGCAGAAATCGAACTCCAGACCAGCAACTTTTTCCAACTTCTACTGTCCCCAAATTTTGATGACTTGGGGGAAATTGGAGCCCCTTTCCTGTTTTTAGCTGAAAGGGTCACCCGTGTGGTCTTCTGTGCTGTAGCCCCTCTGCCTCAAATTCGCCGTATGGCGTTTTAGAGATGCTCTTCTGCCTACCTTGGGGTTTTAACGGTGGTATTGAGTCATGTTTTCTTTCATACTCGAACCTTCTGCCCAATTTTTCCCTTTTTCCTCTGGCATCAACAAAAAAATTTTTCCCCCCCACAGGCTGCCCCTCACTGGGTGTTTTTTCCTTTTTCGGGCCATTCTCTGTAAACCCAAAAGATGGTTGTGCGTGAAAATCCAGGAGATCAGCAGTTTCTGAAATACTCAGACCAGCCCTTCTGGCACCAACAACCCTGCCACGTTCAAAGGCACTCAAATCACCTTTCTTCCCCATACTGATGCCGGTTGAACTGCAGGAGATTGTCTTGACCATGTCTACATGACTAAATGCACTGAGTTGCTGCCATGTGATTGGCTGATTAGAAATTAAGTGTTAATGAGCAGTTGGACAGGTATACCTAATAAAGTGGCCGGTGAGTGTATATCCTGTAGTCTGATTAGACCAAGATAAACTTATTTGGTTCAGATGGTGTCAAGCATGTTTGGTTGCAACCAAGTGAGGAGTAAAAAGACAAATGTGTTTTGCCTACAGTCAAGCATGGTGGTGGGAGTGTCATAGTTTGAGACTGTATGGTGTGCTCATGGCTGGGGGGGAGTTATAGTTCATTGGGGAAAACCAACATGTACTGTGACATACTAAAAGCAGACCCATGATCCCTCCCTTGGGAAAAACTGGGCTGCAGGGCAGAAATTCCCAACATGATAATGACCTCAAACACCCCTCCAAGAAAACCCCAATGCCTTGCAAAAGACAATGAGGGTACAGGTGCTGGACTGGCCAAGTATGTCTCCAGACCTAAACCCTATTGGCATCTGTGGGGCATCCTTTTAATGGAAGGTGGAGGAACACAAGTTATCTTTTAAAATCCACCCGCTCTGTGATGTCATCACGGAGAAATGGAAGAGCATTCCAGTGGCAGCCTGTGAAGCTCTAGTGAACTCCCTGCCCCAAGATAGTTAAAGCAGCGCTGGAAAATAATGGTGGCCACACAAAATATTGACACTTTGGGCACAATTTGTCCATTTTCACTTAGAGGTGTACTCACTTTTGTTGCCAGTGGTATAGACATGGATGGCTGTGTGTTATTTTGAGGGCATACCAAATTTACACCATTATACAAGCTGTACACTGACTACTTTACATAATATCAGTGTCATTGTGAAGGTAGAGAGGTTTGAATCAATATTGTGTTATATGTATAAATTATGAAATCCCAAGCTTTTCTCCTTATAAAGGCATTTCAGGGTGAGCAGAATCCATTTTTGGTGGAGAATGATGCAGCAATTATGAAGAAGCTAAGATGGCTCAGGATGTGACCACTTGTTATCTGTTTCCTCAAAGATGTGACCTCCAGCTATTGTCTCCCTTTCCTAAAGTTTCGTTTTACTGGAAATGACTGAGTTTTGGCTGATGCAATCTCAGAGGCTTTTTCCCCAGAGACAACGTGGACCAATAAAATGTACTTAACAGCTGCCTAAATATGGACATACATCCGTTCCTCTCTCCTCTATTGCGCCTGCGTTTGTTTTGATTAGAGATATACAAATATTGTGTAAGGCTTTGTCTTTTCAGAACTGCTTGGAACATGAATGAAAAATTTTATCCAAAACTTTGTGTTGACTCAGTTTCTATCGGCCGATACATGTTCCCCTGATCGTTGATTTGGAATACCGGGGCAAACGGTGACCCCCCAATGTTGGAAACACCCCAACATTTTGGCGCCCCCATCGTGAGGGGTGACCTGAGGGGGGGATCC
>JAODAL010084454.1:0-10912 GCA_025379985.1 Phyllomedusa bahiana
GAAAAAGGAAAAAGGTTTGGGGGTCGTAGATAGGGCCCAAAATTTCTGGCGGTTTTTGATTTGTTTGTTTTTTTTAACTTTTTTTAAAGTTTAAATTTTTGATTTTTGGGGGACACAGTAGACTTAAATTATCCTGTTTTTGGAAATGTAATGCAATGTTTCAAGTAGAAAGACTGAAAAAGAAATAAAACCAATCTTCCCTTTCGTTCATCATCTCTTTTTTATTGAAATTAAGGTTAGGGAAATGCCTTTACTCATAAAAATGGTATTACTATTTTATACAAAAAATATGTTTTAAAAATTTTTTTTGTGTAAAAATTTTGCATTGATTTAGTACCTAATAAAGAGTTTGTCAAAAGAAACTGCCCTTTCATGAGGTCAAAGGGAAACTGCTAAAGGAGCCCCAAAAAACAAAATTTTGGGGGAAAGGCCCACAGAATCGGCCCAAAAGGTTACAAAAAAATTTTCTGCAGCACTAAAGGGTTTACCAAAAAGAAGTTTGGGATGACCAAAACCCTTTCCTTGCCCCGGCCCTTCCAGAAAAAATACTAACTTTGTGAGAAGACCTTGGTGAGAGAGAAAAGAAAAACCCCCAGGATCACTGGGGTGGCTCCAGAGATGCAGGGGGGAGATGGGAGAAATTTTCCAAAAAGGTAAATTTATTTTTTCCCACCTCCACCATCGGGGCTTTATGGCAAGGCGGGCCGACGGAAAGCCTCTCCTCATCCCGGGACAAAATTAAAAATTTCGCAGACTTTTGAAAAAAAACACAGAAGGACCCCAGACTTTAGAAATAAGATTTCGGGCTGATGAGACAAAGATTGAATTTTTGTGGTTAATTAAAGTGGTGGGAATACCGGGCCCCCCTGCTCATCCCCCCTCCCAATTTAAAACCCCCAACAGGGCACTTGGGGGCGGAGGCTAAATGCTTTTTGGGGTTTTTTTTCACGGGCGGGGGACAGGCGATGGTTTGCAATTAAAGGGGAAAGTTTAATCCCGGGCCCAAAGTACAGGATTCCTGGATGAAAACCTCTTCCAGCCCGCTCGGGACCTAAGACGGGGGCCCGAAGGTTTTCCCAACAAACAATGCCCCTTTAAGCACCAGCTAAAAAAAACCAAAGCAGTGGTTCAGAACAACTCTGTGATTCCTGACGGGCCCGGGCCAGGGGTCCTGCCCAAAAAACCCAATTGAGCATTTTGGGAAGAGATTTTGAAAATTTGGCTGTCCCCCCAAACTTCACCCACCAAAACCCCTGGGGGGAACTGGAGAGGTTCTCCCAAGGGAAGAATGGCAGGGACCCCAAAAACCAGGTGTAAAAAAACTTGTTGCATCATTCCCAGGAAGACTCAAAAGGCTGTACTAGCTCAAAAAGGTGCTTTTTAAATAAAACTTGGGAAAAAGGGATGAAAACTTAAGACCCAAATGATATTCAGGTTTTTCTTGTTTAATAAAATTTGCAAAAATTTTTTTTACATTTCTTTTTTTTTTTCCTTTCAAAATGGGAGGGGGGGTGCGGAGTGTACATTAATTAATTTTAACTTTTTGATTTACCAAATACCCGCAATTTAAAAAAGATTGAAAAAAATTAAAAGGGGCTGAATTCTTTCTGTTTCCTGTAAAACCCAAAGGCTTTTAACCACTCTTTTTTTTTTTTAAACAAACTTTCCTTTAGTGAATAGTGCATCAAAGTTACCTTGGAGCAATTTAGTACATCATACACCATTGTTACAATGTAGCAATAAGTATTTCCCTAAAAAATAAATTTAAACAAATTTATCCCTTTGTTGAAAACCCTTTTTCAAAAAATTCCAACAATTTAAAAGCTGGTAGTTTTATGAAACAAAATAGCTATTGTGCCCAAAAAAGCAGCCGTTTAATTTTGGAAAGAATTTACTTTCTCAAGCATGCGCTATGTTCAAGCTCCCTTTTAGGCTCATTCATCAATTGACAGGTGTCTAACACAAATACAACATATAAATGCATATTTACAACCTACATAAATATAGCATGTATTATAGAAAACAAGGAAGGTTGAAAGTCTCATTGAGTTTCAAACTTATAAATCCTGAAAGTGTTTCCCCTGCAGCCAAATCTTTGGGTTTATATGATTAGCCCCTTTTGGGGGAATGTTGATTGAACTGTTGGGGAAAAGGGTTTAAATTTTGTAGAAAATTCTCGAATTTTTTGAACTCGAAAACCCCAACATTTTTTCTGTTCAATTTGAGTAAATTCTAGTTTGAAAACAACCATTTTAGCGGCTTTCCCAATTTTGGGGGCCTTCCCAAACACCTTTTGAGCTTTTTGGGAAACCATCAATTTTTCCTTTTTCCTTTTCCCGCCCCCCTTATTTAAACCCCGGGCCAATCCCCCTTTTCCCCACTTTTTCCCCGGCCAAACCTTTATTTTCATGCACAGAGACGTGTCAAAAAAATTTATCACTAGGTTGTAAAGGGGTTTTAATTTGGTGACCATGACCAAAGTTATAAAATTTTTTTCCTGTATTTCCCCTTTGAACTCCCTTTTAGCTCACTCTGTACTGTACAGACTGCTCTTTGTTAGTTTGATAAACATTTTCCCTCCATACCCCCAAGAATATTTGGGGATTTTGGGGAAATTACCCGGCTGCATTTTTTTCCCCCCCACCCAAAAAGCTGGCCAACATTTGCAGCTCACAAAATTTGCCAAACTCTCATATACATGGATTTTTATAAACACAGAGTATTTGGGATTTGCTAAATCATACTCCGGGCCCAAAAATTTTTTCTGTTTCCTTTTGCAGTTTTTTGGGGGGTTTCAGTAATTATATAACACAAAGGTCCCAAATCTCCCCTGTTTCAAAGGGGGTTTTGTGCCCCCCTCAGGAAAACATGGCCCCCCAACACTGCTAACGCTGGCAAAACCCGGGCCAAAACTACGCCCCGGCTTGCAAGCTGTCCTCACTTTTTATTAGCCCCTTGAAAAAGGGAAAGAAGTTTTTTTTAAACCACTCAATTTTTTTTCTTCACTCTTTTTAGCTAAAATTTTTTTTCACTAAGTTTTTTTCCATTTTCTCCCCGGTTACTGATTTTTGGATGGGTAATTAAGCTTCTCCTCACCCCGTATAGGGGATAAAATTTTAAACCCGAACATCTTTTCCCATAGACTTTAATTGGGGGTTTTTAAGTTCGAGGGCGAATAGGGCTTCGAACCCCAAATCACCAAAAATTCGAGGTTCAATTGAACTAGAAACTTTTAAACGTTTTTGCTCAACACTAATCCAGGGGATAGACTTTCCCAAGCTCACAAACCCTGAAACTCTCCAAACTTTTCTGTGTATCTTTTGTAAAATCTAAACTGCTTGATCTATTAAAATTGTAGATTTATGTTCACTGATTCTAACTTTTTCTGCGGTTTGCCCCCTACATAGGGATTTTCCACAAGGTCACTTTATTTAAGTAAAATGACAATTTTTACCCGAAACAGGTCTTTAGAAACCTTTTTTTAGAAATACTAGTCCCAAGCCCTGGATGAGAAATAGAGGACCCTTTAATAATTGCGGTACCATTAAAACATGACAAACACGGAAATGTTCCTGGTTTTTCTGTTTTAAAAATTGTTTTTTGTCTGGGATTTTCGTGGAAAATTGATTGTCTTTAATGAACTAAAATATCGGCCAAACAATTTTTCCACGTTTTTAAAAAATTTGGGGGTTTGTCTTTTTTAAAACCCTTTCCTGATGGGGTGGTCATAATAAAATGGCCCCTTTAAAAAAAATTTTTCCCCGCCTTTTAAAAAACCAGAAAAATTTTTTTTTTTTTCCACCTACCCACAAAATAAAGGGGGTTTTATATTGTGGGACAAAAAAGTTCCCCTTTTCCCGGTGATAATTTTTATTTCCATTTGAATATACTGGGAAACTTTCAAAAAAAAAATTTTAAGTGTTTGGGAAAAATTTTAAAAAAAGTACTTGCACCATTTTTGCAGGAGTTTTGTTTTTGTGGCGTTCAATCTTCGGTAAAAATGATTATTATCTGCATTCGGCAGGTTGATACAAACCCAGCAATACCAAATATGTATGGTTTCCATTATGTTTTGGTACCGTAAAAAAATTCCAAACATTTTCTATATTTGAAATTTGTGCAGTGGCGTCATTTTGTGCGACCAATACGTTTTTTGTACTAACACCTACGGACGTCAGTGAGGCGGCATTTTTTGTAGGCTGAAGTGTACTTTTTATTGCTTTTAGTTTAGAATACATGCAACTTCTTTGATCACATTTATTCTAATTTTTATAGGATGTGAAATGAAAACCGCAATTTTGGCACTTGGAATTCTTTTTCTTTTTCTACGGTGTTCAGTCTACGGGATAAATGATGTTGTATTTTAATAGATCGGACTTTTTCTCTCTACTATTGTATCTCCGTTTGCTAGCAGATCTGTCTCTACAAACTCTTTTAACCCCACAAACTTAAAAACTATTCCCTTGAGCCCTCCTTCTTTCCCATTTCTCTCTCTGGAGCTGTCTGGAATGCATGGTGTGTATGCAACAAACTCTCCTACATACATGACCTTTTTATATCACATAACTTATCGTTCCTTGGTCTGACGGAAACCTGGCTGATGCCCTCTAACATAGTCTCCCCTGCCGCACTCTCCTTTGGTGGCCTCCACTTCACCCATGCTCCCCGCCCTGGCGACAAGCATGGCGGTGTTGGCCTTCCCCTGTCAGATACCTGTTCCTTTGCCCCCACTCCCCCGCTACTTTCCTTCACCCTCACCTCCTTTGAGGTCTGCATCTACTCCCTCTCCAACCTCCAATTGGCTGTTGTCTACCGACCGCCAGGCCCTGCCACCACCTTTCTTGACCACTTCGCCTCCTGGCTTCTCCACTTTCTTTCCAATGACATCCCCACTATTATCATGGGAGATTTTAACATCCCCATTGACTCACCCCACTCCACTACTAACAAACTCCTGTCACTCTCCTCTTCCTTCGGCCTCTCCCAGTGGACCTCTGAAGCCACTCATAAAGATGGACACACACTGGACCTCCTTTTCTCCCGCCTCTGCCCCCTATCTGACTTCTCCAAATCTAAACAACCTATATCCGACCACAACCTGCTTACCTTCACCACACTCTCCACCCCACCTGCCCCTACTGTCTTACACCTAGTATACCCCTGCAGAAATCTACAAAACCTTAACCCACGCACGCTCTATGACTCTCTTGCACCTCTTTCTACCATATCCTCTACCATACCATAACCAAAGCCACTGCTTTCTACAACCACACAGTCTCGTCCACTCTTGATTTGGTCGCCCCTCTCACACACAACAGAACCCGCCAAATCAACAGACAACCCTGGCACACAGACTCCACCAAACAGCTGAGGCGAGCTTCCAGAATTGCTGAACGCCGCTGGAAGAAAACCCGTTCCACCAAGACTTTACCTCATACAAACAATCACTCCACACATTTAAGTCTGCACTGACCACTGCCGAACCAGATTACTTCACCACGATCATATCCTCTCTGTCTCACAACCCCAGACAACTATTCAACACCTTCAAATCTTTCCTCCATCCCCAGCACCATCTCCTCCTTCTCTCCTCTCGGCAGACTATTTTGCCACTCACTTCCTAAACAAGATCAACCTCATCAGAGAAAACTTCACCCCATTGTCCCCACCACCCATAACCATGCCTGCACAGTCCGCACAGCCAGCCCCTCTACCTGCACCTTGCAATTCCCCCCTAAGTTGCTTCTCCACTGTCACTCATGACAAGCTCTCCTCTTTACTCTCCAAATCCAATCTCACTACCTGTAACCTTGACCCACTGCTATCTCTCCTCATCCCAGACCTCAGTCCTGTTATCATCCCAGCCCTCACCCATTTTTTCAACCTATCACTAACCTCTGGCATCTTCCCTTCATCATTTAAGCATGCTACCATCACCTCCATCCCAAAGAAACCTTCTCTTGACCCCTCCTCTCTGTCCAACTATCGCGCCATCTCACTGCTTCCATTTGCTTCTAAACTCCTTGAACAACACGTCTATCTTCAACTGTTCTCCCATCTCTCCTCCAACTCTCTTCTTGACCCACTACAGTCTGGTTTCCGTTTTCATGACTCTACAGAAACCTCCCTAACAAAAGTCACCAATGACTTTGTAACTGCTAAAGCCTCGCATCACTACTCTATTCTTCTCCTCTTAGACTTCTCCTCTTGCTACAAATCCTCTCATTCCTCGGCATCATGGACTTGGCTCTTTCCTGGATCTCCTCACTGATGGGACATTCAGCGTCTCTCACTTTCGCACCACCTCCGCCTCTCGCCATCTCTCTGTTGGTGTCTCCCAGGGGTCAGTCCTGACTCCCTTACTCTTCTCTATCTACACCCTTGGCCTTAGTCAGCCCAGAGCATCACATGGCTTCCAATACCACCTGTATGCTGACGACACCCAACTTTACCTCTCCGGCCCAGACATTAACTCTCTACTGTACGGATGCCAGACTGTCTATATCCTCCTTCTTCTCCTCCCGTCTCATAAAACTTAATTCATCATCTTTCCACCTTCCCACTCCATCCCTCCACCTGACCTCTCTGCAATCAATGGCTCTACTCTCTCATCGGTCCCGCAAGTCCACTGCCTTGGGATAACCCTTGACTCCACTTTGTCCTTCAAAGCACACATCCAAACCCTCACCTCCACCTGAAAAATATTTCATGAATCCGCTCATTCCTTAACCCTGATAATACAAAAATGCTTGGCCATACCCTCGTCATCTCCCACCTAGGCTACTGCAACATCCTTCTCTGTGGCCTCCCGTCTAGCAACCTTGCTCCCCTTCAATCCATCCTCAACTCTGTTGTCCGTCTTATTCACCTTTCTCCTCTTCTGCCTCTCCCCTCTGCCAATCTCTTCACTGGCTACCCATTGCCCAGCAAATTATTTTCAAGTTGCTAATCTGCCTTTCAAGTCTCCCAAAAACCTCTCCCTCCATACATCCGCCTTAATCCCAGATATTTCCCCCACCACAATCTCCGCTCCTCAAAAGGATCTTCTTGCTCCCTGTCAGCTCCCACACAACCATCCCCAAGATTCTCCCGGCTTCCCCCAATCTGGAACTCACTGCCTAAACCCTCAGACTTCCCCCACTTTCACATTAAAAAACCCAAAACCCATTTTTCAGGAGCCGTAACTTAAAAAAAACCCCGTTGCTACTACTCCACCCCTCCTTTGTCTCTTTCCCCCCCTTTTTTGTAGAAATTGTAACCTTCCGGGCAGGGGCCCTTTTACTTCGTACCAGTTTGTTAGTCAATATACTCATCATTGTAACTTGTTTGCTTTGTTAAAGTATGTAGCGTGCCATGGAAAACAATGGGTTCTTAAAAAAAAAAATAAAAATCAAAAAACCAAGGCTCAGCTACAGACATTTTCACACACACGGCTCACACGGACGTTACACACAAGGCTCCTTTCCCCCACATTACACCCCACACGGCTCACTACACGCCATTACACACACACGGGTCAAGCTCGGGACGTTAAAAACACAGGGTCAGCACAGCCACGTTTTAAAACACCACCCCACACGCACATTACCACGGCTCAGCTACAGGACAAATTTCCATTTTCAGCTAAGGGCCCTTACACACACACGTTCAGCTACAGGCACGTTCACCACAGGCTCAGTACAGGGCCCTTACACAAACAAGGCTCACTACACGCACTTTCACACACACGACTCAGCTACACGCACGTTACACACACACGGCCGCTACCGGCCCTTACACACACCGGGCTCAGCTACAGGCCGTTACCACACAACGCTCAGCTAAGGCACGTTTTACACACAACGGCTCAGTACGGCACTTTTCCACACACGGCCGCTACGGGAAATTTACACACCCCGCTCGCTACAGGACTTTTCCCACACACACGGCTCAGCTACGGCACATTACACACACGGCTCAGCTACAGGCACTTTACACCATACATGCCAAACTCTCCCTTTTTTTTGGCGGGGGGGTCCCCCTTTTTTGGGCCCCCCCCCCCTCCCGGGGATGGCATTCCTCCCCCCCCAGCGGGCGGCGGGGGCCTTTAAATGGCCCGGAGCAAGAGTAGCGCTAGTGCGCTACTCTTGCGCGGCTGGACCCCCACAGGGGGTGAAGCGCCCGCAGGGGCCGTTTTCACCCCCCCGGGATCTCGCTTTGCAGGGGGAGGCAGGAGGGATCGCTCCCTCCTCTCCCTGTTTGTCCCTGCCGGTGTCGCCGTCCCCAAAAGCACGGTGCAGTGGGAATGACTCGTGGGTGCCCACCCCCCCTGCGTCGCTGAGGGGGACGGTGGAGGTGTCCGGGAGCTGCAGGAGCCTGGTGAGGTAAATGGATTTTTTTTTTTATTTTTTCACTATAAGGGGGGGCCCCCTGGGTACAATGGGGGGGGGGTGCTCTACCCGGCCAAAAAAGGGGTAAAAAACCTGGGTACAACAAAGGGGGGGGTACCTGGCTACAACAAGGGGGCATCTCCTGGCTAATAAAGGGGGCAATACCTGGCTACAAAGGGGCAAAAACCCGGTACAAAAGGGGGCAATACCTTACAACAAGGGGGCTCTACCTGGCAATAAAAGGGGAATAACCGGGTACAAAGGGGCAATACTGGCTACAAAGGGGGCAATACTGGCACAAAGGGGGCATCGACCGGGTAAAAAGGGGCAAACCTGGGTACAACAAGGGGGGAATACGTGGCTAATAAAGGGGGCAATACCTGACCACAAAGGGGGCAATACCGGCTCAACAAGGGGCTCTACCTGGCTAATAAAGGGGGCAAAACCTGGTAATAAAGGGGGGCAATACCTGGCACAACAAGGGGAAATCTACCGGCTAAAAAGGGGGATAAATGGCTACAACAAGGGGGCAAAACCTGGCTACAAAGGGGGAAAAAAATCCCTGGCTACAACGGGGGCTCTACCTCAATAAAGGGGGAAAATACCCTTATAAAGGGGGCAATTCCTACTACAAAGGGGCAATCCCTGGCTCATAAAGGGGCAATACCTGACTAAAAGGGGGCAATCCCTGATAAAAAAAGGGGGCAATACATGACGTAAAGGGGCAATCCGACTATAAAGGGGGCAATACCTGATACAAAGGGAGCCTACCTGGCTTAAAAAGGGGGCAATCCCTGGCTAAAAAGGGGGCAAAACCGGCTCCCAAAGGGGGCAATCCCGGGTAAAAAAAGGGGAACTCCTGGCTACAAGGGGCATCTTCCTGCCTGTTTAAGGGGCACTCCCCTGGTTATGGGGGGGCTATATCTGGCTTTCTTCCAAAGCCGTTTGCAGTTGGTGGAGGGGGTTTTGGGCTTTTTAAAGGGGGGGCACACAAAAGATGGGCGTGTCCATGCTAATTTTTTCCGCGCTGTGCGGCCGCCCTCCTCATCTCCTGCTTTTCCCCTTTTTAAAAATTGGAACTATGCGTTACCCCCACGCTCAGCTACAGGCACATTACACACACGGGTCGCTACAGGCACATTAACACAGGCTCAGCTACGGGGACGTTACAACAATGGCTCACTACAGGGCACGTTACACCAAAACGGGGTCAGCTACAGGGAATTACACACACGGCTCAGCACAGGCCGTTTCACCATACATGCCAAATCTCCGTTTTTGGGGGGGGGGTCCCGCATTTTGGGTCCCCCCCCCCCCGCCCCCCGGGAGAGCTGGGATTTCCCCCCGCCGCCGCAGCGGCGGGGCCTTTTAAAAGGCCGGTAGCAAGATGGTATGCGTACTCTTGCCCCGGCCGGACCCTTCTAAGCGGGTAGCGCCCCAGCGGCCGCTTACCCCCCCCGGGGTCTCGCTTTGCAGGGGGAGGGAGGGGGGATCGCTCCTCCTCCCCTGTATTCCGGGGCCGGGGTGTGCGCCGTAAATAAGGGTCAGCGGTGCATGGGAAGTGACTGCGGCTGCACTCACTCCCCCGCGTCCTGAGGAATCGGCTGGGAGGGTCCGGGGCTGCAACCGGTGAGGGAATGGGGTTTTATTATTTTATTTTTATCACTAAAGGGGGCTCTCCGGCACAAGGGGGGGGGGGTGCTCTACCGGCCAAAAAGGGGGGAATACCTGGCTACAACAAGGGGGGTCTACCGGCTCAACAAGGGGGCTCTACCGGCTAATAAAGGGGCAATACCTGGTACAAAGGGGACAATACCTGGCTACAAAGGGGGCAATACCTGGCTACAAAAAGGGGGCTCTAAATGGCTAAAAAAGGGGGGAAAACCTGGCTACAACAAGGGGGGAAGACCTTGCAAAAAAAGGGGGGGAAAACCTGGCTACAACAAGGGGGCATGACCGGTAATTTAAAGGGGGCAATACCTGGCTCAACAAGGGGCAAACCTGGCTAATAAAGGGGGCAATACCTGACTACAAAGGGGGCAAAACCTGGCTACAACAAGGGGGCTCTACCTGGCTAATAAAGGGGGCAATACCTGGCTAAAAAAAGGGGGCAATACCTGGCTAAAAAAGGGGGTTACCTGGCTAATAAAGGGGGGGATACCTGGGGTACAAAAAAGGGGCAAACCAGCTAATAAGGGGGGAATACCAGGGTAATAAAGGGGGGGAATACCAGGGTAATAAAAAGGGGGAAAAACTGGTAATAAAAGGCTGCAAAACCTGAATACTAAAGGGGGAATACCGACTACTAAAGGGGGATACCCGGCTAATAAGGGGGGCAATCTGGCTACAAAGGGGGGAATACCCGGCACAAAAGGGGGCTTACCTGGCTAATAAAGGGGGGAATCCGGCTAATAAAGGGGGCAAAACCAGGAAAAAAAAGGGGCAAAACCTGGCTAAAAAAAGGGGGGAAAACCGGCTAAAAAAGGGGGGGCAATAATCTACAAAGGGGCAATACCTGGGAAACAAGGGGCTCTACCTGGGTA
>JAODAL010084455.1:0-10912 GCA_025379985.1 Phyllomedusa bahiana
TGGGGACAGGGGCCCATAGACTGTCATTACTCGCGGCGCGTAAGCACCGTGAATAAATGACATATCAATTATTTCCCCACGCGTACAATATGATCGTATTGTACGAGCAGGGAGAGGAGGCGTAATCCATAGTTCTCTATGAAAACTGTGGATTACCGTAATGACTGGGGCGCATTTCGCTCGTATTAGAGCACAGTACGCTCTCAACACGTAGCGAAATGCGTCCCAAAATAAGCCATGGGAGCATACCCTAAGGCTGGGACACGCACACTTTGACGGTATATCCTACAGATACACCATCAATGTCTATGGTGAGGTAGCCCTTTTTAATTCTTTAACAAGAAGCAAATCAAGTCAGATGAAAAATGAAAAAGTTATAACAACACAGTTTAATACAGAACCAAAAATGGAACTAATATATTAAAATAAAAAACCTTATTACGCATTCACATTTTATCTGTATATTTATATAGAAGTGTGAATGTGACCTTAACATGTATGTTGTCCTTTACAACCAATTTATATTGCTCTAATGCATCTAATTAAGGAAGCAGCACTGATTAAAATATTCTTGTGTACACAGCTGTTAGACACACCCATGTGTATCTATTCTTTACTTCTTGTTAACCTCCAGAATGATTGCAAGGGGACAGATGGAAGGGAATATGACTGCAGGATCAGACTGTTTTATTTTTAGTCTATTATCATGGAGACACATTCTTAATCTACAAAGTTGCTTTGTATTATTTTGTATTTGGAAAGTTGCTTCATTATTTTAATACACACAGTCGAATCTATCACATAATCCTATATATCACAGAGCTCAGCTCCTCTCCTCTATCATATAACCCTATATATCACAGAGCTCAGCTTCTCTCCTCTATCATATAACCCTATATATCACAGAGATCAGCTTCTCTCCCTCTATTATATAACCATATGTATCACAGAGCTCAGCTTCTCTCCTCTATCATATAACCCTATATATTACAGAGCTCATCTTCTCTCCCTCTATCATATAACCCTATATATCACAGAGCTCAGCTTCTCTCCTCTATCATATAGCCCTGTATATCCCAGAGCTCAGCTTCTCTACTCTATCATATAACCCTATATATCACAGAGCTCAGCTCCTCTCCTCTATCATATAACCCTAAATATCACAGAGCTCCTCTCCTCTATCATATAACCCTATATCACAGAGCTCAGCTCCTCTCACTATCATATAACCCTATATATCACAGAGCTTGGCTTCTCTCCCTCTATCATATAACCCTATATATCACAGAGAACAGCTCCTCTACTCTATCATATAACCCTATATATAACAGAGCTCAGCTCCTCTCTTCTATCATATAACCCTTTATATAACAGAGCTCAGCTCCTCTCCTCTATCATATAACCCTATATATCACAGAGCTCAGTTCCTCTACTCCATCATATAACCCTATATATCACAGAGCTCAGCTTCTCTCCCTCTATCACATAATCCTATATATCACAGAGCTCAGCTCCTCTCCTCTATCATATAACCCTATATATCACAGAGATCAGCTTCTCTCCCTCTATAATATAACCATATATATCAAAGAGATCAGCTTCTCTACTCTATCATATAAACCTATATATTACAGAGCTCATCTTCTCTCCCTCTATCATATAACCCTATATATCACAGCTCAGCTTCTCTCCTCTATCATATAGCCCTGTATATCCCAGAGCTCAGCTTCTCTACCCCTACATATAAAACCCTATATATCACAGAGCTCAGCTCCTCTCCTCTATCATATAACCCTATATATCACAGAGCTCCTCTCCTCTATCATATAACCCTAGATATCACAGAGCTCATCTCCTCTATCATATAACCCTATATATCACAGAGCTTGGCTTCTCTCCCTCTATCATATAACCCTATATATCACAGAGAACAGCTCGCTACTCTATCATATAACCCTATATATAACAGAGCTCAGCTCCTCTCTTCCCATCATATAACCCTATATATAACAGAGCTCAGCTCCTCTCCACTATCATATAACCCTATAAATCACCGAGCACTGTTCATATCCCCATCATATAACCCTATATATCACAGAGCTCAGCTTCTCTCCTCTATCACATAACCCTATATATCACTGTGCTCAGCTTCTCTCCTCTCGGAACACCCTATATATCACAGAGCTCATCTTCTCTCCTCTATCATTTAACCCTATATATCACAGAGCTCAGCTCCTCTCCTCTATCATAACACCCCCATATATCACAGACTCAGCTTCTCTCCTCTATCATATAACCCTATATATCACAGAGCTCAGCTTCTCTAACTCTATCATTTAACCCTATAATCACAGAGCTCCTCTCCTCTATCATATAACCCTAGATATACAGAGCTCAGCTTTCTCCTCTATCATATAACCCTATAAAATCACAGAGCTTGGCTTCTCTCCCTCTATCATTAACCCTATAAATCACAGAGAACAGCTCCTCTACTCTATCATATAACCCTATAATATAACAGAGCTCAGCTCCTCTCTTCTATCTATAACCCTTTAAAATCACATAGCTCAGCTCCTCTCCTCTATCATAATAACCCATATTCACAGAGCTCAGCTCCTCTACTCTATCATATAACCCTATATCACAGAGCTCAGCTCCTCTCCTCTATCATATAATCCTATATATATCACAGAGCTCAGCTTCTCTCCCTCTATCATATAACCCTATATATAACAGAGCTCAGCTTCTCTCCCCCTATCACATAACCCTATATATATCACAGAGCTCAGCTTCTCTCCTCTATCATATAACCCTATATATAACAGAGCTCAGCTCCTCTACTCTATCATATAACCCTATATATCACAGAGATCAGCTTCTCTCCCTCTATTATATAACCATATGTATCACAGAGCTCAGCTTCTCTCCCTCTATCATATAACCCTATATATCACAGAGCTCAGCTTCTCTCCCTCTATTATATAACCCTAACAGAGCTCAGCTCCTCTACTCTATCATATAACCCTATAAATCACCTAACAGGTTCCCTTTAAGTAAAGAACATCACCAGAATGTATTTCAGGGTAAACATGGGACTGTAGTGAGGGTATATAAGCTCTTACCGCTGTTTCAATCAGATTAACTATTCCTGTGGGTCTTCTTTTCTCCCTAAGTTTCCTTTTTTCAATTTGGGTACGATGCTTCTTCAATGGACTCCCTTTTTTCTCCTTGGTTTTTGATGTGACTGGATCATGGGCTTCAACTTCTAAGGAAGGTTGAGCCTGCACCTTTTTGGATGCTACATCTTTATCACATGCTTGTGCTAGGTGTGAGGACCGGGTCTGAGTTTGGCGTTCCACTTCTTGCTGAACCTGGATATCTACAGACCTGCTGCCAGCGAGGCTAGAAGACGAGCGCAGCCTCATTCTCTCCCTCCGTGCTTTCCATTCTTCCATAAAGGGGGCTTGCTCTGTACTGTTACTCTTCATGTCTTTGGACATCTTGAATTTCTGGAAGATTGTTATACACAATAAATATCAGTATCACATTTGAAGAACAAGTGCTTATATTGACCACTTTTGTAACCCATTAATAGGTGTTCTACATCTGAAAGTTTTATGAAAGGAATAAGCGGCCATTTTTTCTCCGATGCAGGTCCGCGGTTTTTGTCACGCTCTGTACAAAAACCATGGTCGCTTCTCGTTTTTTTGCCGTCACCCATACAATTGTATTGTATTGGAAGACGCCAAGAAAACTGAAAGCTCCGGCATATTATACAGCATGTTGTATAATACACCAGCGCCAGAAGACGAGCAGAGGAAAGACAAGCTGTAGAGACTTTGCTAATGGTAACTAAGGACAGACATGCATACGTTTTGGTTGCCCTTATTTATGAACTAGAATTATTAATTTCTGAAGAAAAATATGACATAGTGGGGATAACGGAGACATGGCTGGACGAGAGCTACAACTGGGCGGTTAACTTACAGGGTTACAGTCTATTTAGAAGAGATCGTAAGAACCGGAAAGGGGGAGGTGTCTGTCTCTATGTAAAATCCTGTCTGAAGCCAACACTGCGGGAAGATATAGATACAGGTAATGAACATGTGGAATCATTATGGGTAAATATACATGGGGGTAACAACAATAATATGATACTAATAGGGGTCTGCTATAGGCCCCCCCAATATAACAGAACCCATGTAAGATTGATGAGGCAGCTAATCAGAATGAGGTTGTTATTATGGGCGACTTTAACTATCCAGACATCAATTGGGAAACTGAAACCTGTAGCTCTCATAAAGGAAACAGGTTTTTGTCAATAACTAATGATAATTACCTTTGCCAAATGGTGCAGGAACCGACTAGAGGAAAGGCCCTTCTAGACTTAATATTCACTAGTAGACCTGACAGAGTAACAAGGGTTAAGGTTGAGGGGCATCTAGGAAATTGTGACCATAATATAATAAATTACCATTTATCCTTCAAGAGAGGTTTTTTGTCAAGGAGCCACAAAAACACAGAATTTTAGGAAGGCTAATTTTTTTCTGCTTAGGGAGGCCCTAAACTGTATTGACCGGGAAAAGGTGTTTAAAAATAGCAGAACAAATAATAAATGGGATATTTTTAAAAACATCTTAGGCGCCCACTATGAAAGGTACATTCCTTATGGTAATAAAATAATTAGAAAAAGGAAAAACTCAATGTGGGTCAACAGGGATGTAAAAGAGGCAATAAAAAACAAAAAGAAAGTGTTTCATCTACTAAAACAGGAGGGCAGTGAAGAGACGCTAAGAAGCTATAGGGAAGAAAATAAAGTGTATAAAATAAAGATAAAGGAAGCAAAGCTGGAGACAGAAATACATTGTCATAGAAAGTAAAACTAACCCCAAAATATTTTTTGATTATATAAATAGTAAAAAGATTAAAGCAGAAAATGTTGGCCCTTTGAAAAGTACTGAGGGAGAGACTATAGAGGGCGACGAGAATAAATCAAACATATTAAACAATTTTTTCTCCACTGTATTTACCAAGGAGGATGACCTTCCTGTGGATGAGCAAAGGGATGAGGTAAACTCCAACTTGAATGTTTCTTATCTAACCCAGGAAGAAGTGCAGCTCCGTCTTAAGAAGATTAAAATAGACAAATCACCAGGCCCTGATGGTATACACCCATGTGTTCTAAGGGAGTTAAGTAATGTCATAGATAGGCCCCTATTCTTAGTATTTATGGACTGTCTAATAACGGGGTACGTCCCAAAGGATTGGCGCATAGCAAATGTGGTGCCAATATTCAAAAAGGGGACAAAAAGTGATCCAGGAAACTATAGGCCGGTAAATGTTGTGGGTAAAATGTTTGAGGGTTTTCTAAGAGATGCTATCCTGGAGTATCTCACTGAAAATAAATGTATAACGCTGTTCCAGCATGGGTTTATGAAGGATCGGTCCTGTCAAACTAATCTCATCAGCTTCTATGAGGAAGTTAGTTCTAGACTAGATCGGGGTGAAGCATTTGATGTTATATATCTAGATTTCTCTAAAGCATTTGATACTGTACCACATAAAAGGTTGGTAAGTAAAATGAGAATGCTTGGACTGGGGGAAAATGTGTGCAAGTGGGTAAGCAACTGGCTCACTGATAGAAAACAAAGGGTGGTAATTAACGGTGCATACTCAGACTGGATCGCTGTTAATAGTGGGGTACCACAGGGCTCAGTATTGGGCTCTATCCTCTTTAACATTTTCATTAATGATCTTACACAGGGATTGCACAGTAGAATATCTATCTTTGCAGATGATACTAAGCTCTGTAAAGTAATCGAGGATAATGTGTTATTACAAAGGGATCTGGATAAGTTGGGGGCCTGGGCAGGGAAATGGCAGATGAGGTTTAACACAGATAAATGCAAGGTTATGCACATGGGGAGGAAAAATCCATTCCATGATTACATGTTAAATGGAAAAACGCTGGGTAAAAGTGGCATGGAGAGGGACTTGGGAATCCTGGTGGACAGTAAACTAAATTGTAGCAGCCAATGTCAGGCAGCAGCTGCCAAGGCAAACAGGATTATGGGGTGTATTAAAAGGGGCATAGATGCAGATGACGAGAACATTATTCTCCCATTATATAAGTCACTGGTCAGACCACACATGGAATATTGTGTACAGTTTTGGACACCCGTGCACAGGAAAGACATTGTAGAGCTTGAACAGGTACAAAGGTGGCAACAAAAATAATAAAAGGACTGGGTGGACTACAATACCCAGAAAGATTAGCAAGGTTAGGGTTATTTAGTTTAGAGAAAAGAAGGCTTCGGGAGGACATAAAAAATATGTTTAATTACATTAAAGGTCAATATAGAGATCTCTCTCAAGATCTATTTATACCCAGGACTGTATCTAGAACAAGGGAGCATCCTCTACGTCTTGAGGAACGAAAGTTTCTACATAAACATAGAAAGGGATTCTTTACTGTAAGAGCAGTGAGACTGTGGAACTCTCTGCCAGAGGATCTTGTCATGGTGAATTCAATAACAGAGTTCAAAAAGGGTTTGGATGCATTTCTGGAGCGTAATAATATAACAAGTTATAATGACTAGGATTCTGGAGAAGGGTCGTTGCTCCAGGGATTTTTCCGATTGCCAGATTTGAGTCAGGAAGGAATTTTTTCCCTCAAATGAGGACAATTGGCTTCTACCTCATTGGGGTTTTTTGCCTTCCTCTGGATCAACACTTTAGCAAAATAGACAAAACTGGATGGACGTCTTGTCAAACTATGTAACTATGTAAATCTATGTAGTAAGACAACCCCTTTAAATCTTACTTAGCACTGACCTGGGTACCAGTGCCCATCTTCCCCTATGTGTTATAATGTGTGCAGTGTGCTGTTAGTTTACAATCACATTCTTCTCAAAATATAGTCACAGTGCTGCTACATTACAGGTAGTGTGATGTAATATGGTCACGGTGCTGTTAGTAGACTACAGTGATGTCATAATGTAGTCACTTGTGCTTTTCTATAGATGAAGAGACATTACAGGCAGAGTAATGTCATAATATAGCCACAGTGATGACAGTATACATATATATGATGACAGTATAATATATATAGTCAGTATACATGACTATATATATTATTTTGAATGAATAATCAGAGCAGTTTCTGCCCCAGTTAAACACTACATTTGTCAGAGGAGTCATAAAGGAGTGGAGGCCATATAATTGCTTTGGTGGCAACATTCAACCAAAGTAGCTATATGACATTTTGTAATGATAGTTGTTAACTTGTATTAGCAGCACTGAGCTTATATACATTGGGATGGACTCGTACATGTTCACTCTCTATCCAGATATCAAATGAATAAAAAAGGCAAACACTGCACTCCTGTATTACATAAAATGCATTGTTAGTGGCATATTTTGTTAAAATCCTATAAAACTAAACAGCACCAAGGGAGTGCCATCATTTGTCTGCACAGAGACAGTGCCTATAAAGTGGCAAAAATCGCTTTAAAAAGTAATGTGTTCACTGATGTTGGTATAAAAAGACAGTCATGATAATGAGGTCATCACTTTCTTAGTGTCCACACATCTACCATCTTTTTCTTTCTTTTTTGCTGAGTGGATCTCAGTATTTAATGGTGCCTTACCCATCCCATTAAACCAGTGAAGCGTCAATGTCTCTCTTTTTTTACATTTTATCAGTCAGACCTATAAATGAAACTAGCATATGACTATGACAACACCAAAGCGTACAAAACAGAACTCGACGTCTACTACCCTGTTTCCCCGAAAATAAGACAGTGTCTTATATTAATTTTTGCTCCTAAGGATGCACTAGGTCTTATTTTCAGGCGATGTCTTATTTTTCCATGAACAAGAATTTACATTTAAACCTCATGAAGTAACAGGAGACTAAAATACAAACACTTCCTAAACTATGCTTCATTAGGAAAATCAAAGCATTTCACCTGTGATTCAGTTTTTTAAAAAAAGCGCTGGCCCTTTAAGGGTATGTTCACACGGCGTAATTTCAGGACGCATTTCGCAACGTATTTGCGCTCTAATATGGGCGAGATGCGCGTCGAAATTACGGTAATCCATAGCTCTCATAGAGAACTATGGATTACGGCTCCTCTCCCCGCTCGTACAATACGTTTCTATTAAACGCGTGGGGAGAAAAGTGAAGGGTCAATTATTCGCGGCGAATACGCGCCGCAAATAATTCATGTCTATGGGGCCGCCCCCCCGCGCCTCAGGAGTACGCGCTGATCAGCGCGAGCTCCCAAGACACACAATATATTGCGGCGTGAACAGGGGCGTAACTACCGGGGTAGCAGGGGTAGCAGTTGCTCCGGGGCCCGTGCGCTTAGGGGGGCCCGCGCCCCAGGGCAGCTGCTACGGCGTCCGCTACCCCGGTAATGCCGCTCCTGGGCCCGCCGGCAGTGAACTTAATAGCTCACTGCGGCGGGCGCGGAGCTGCGGGGCCCGGCGCGTGCTGCCTCTGCACGCCTGGGCCCTGGATCCCGAGCGTTCAGAGGCCGCGCTGCCCGGAGGTAGCAGAGCGGAGCGCCGATCGCTCCACTCTGCTACTTCCCCTGCCGGCGCTCTGTGATCACGTGGGTGTGCGGTGACGTCACATCACCGCGCCGCCCGCGCTGAGCACAGAGGCTGCAGAGAGGCTGCAGAGAGGCTGCAGCGCGGCGCATCGGGGGAGCGTGGACCGAGGTAAGTAAATGATTTCTTATTTTACTTGCCCCTAAGCCTGCCTGTATACCCCCTAAGCCTGCTGTATACCCCCTAAGCTTGCCTGTATACCCCCTAAGCTGCCTGTGTATCCCTAAGCCTGCCTGTATACCCCCTAAGCTGCATATATACCCCTAAGCCTGCCGTATACCCCCTAAGCCGCCTGTATACCCACTAAGCCACATGTTTACCCCCCTAAGCCTGCCGTATACCCCCTAAGCCTGCCGTATACCCCCTAAGCCGCCTGTATACCCCCTAAGCCGGCTGTATACCCTCTAAGCCGTCTGTATATCCCTAAGCTGCCTGTATATCCCCTAAGCCGCCTGTATACCCCCTAAGCCTGCCGTATACCCCCTAAGCCGCCTGTATACCCCCTAAGCCGCCTGTATACCCCCAAAGCCTACCGTATACCCCCTAAGCTGCCTGTCCCCCCTAAGCCTGCCGTATACCCCTTAAGCCTGCCGAATACCCCCTTAGCCTGCCGTATACCCCTTAAGCCTGCCGTATACCCCCTAAGCCGCCTGTATACCCGCTAAGCCTGCCGTATACCCCCTAAGCCTGCCGTATACTCCCAAGCCTGCCGTATACCCTCTAAGCCTGCCGTACACCCGCTAAGCCTGCCGTATACTCCCTAAGCCTGCCGTATACTCCCTTAGCCTGCCGTATACTCCCTAAGCCTGCCGTATACCCCCTAAGCCTGCCGTATACCCCCTAAGCCTGCCGTATACTCCCAAGCCTGCCGTATACTCCTAAGCCTGCCGTATACTCCTAAGCCTGCCGTATACTCCTAAGCCTGCCGTATACCCCCTAAGCCTGCCTGTATACCCCCTAAGCCTGCCTGTATACCCCCCTAAGCTTGCCTGTATACCCCCTAAGCTTGCCTTTATACCCCCCTAGCTTGCCTTTATAGCCCCCTAGCCTGCCTTTATAGCCCCCTAGCCTGCCTAGATACCCCCAGCCTGCCTGCATAGCCCCCCAGCCTGCCTGCATAGCCCCCTAAAGGCTGCCTATATAGCTTTAAGTCTGCCTGCCTGAATATCCCTACCGTGAAGCCTGTCTGCCTATATAGCCCCCTAAAGCTTGCCTACCTATATGGCCCGTATAACCCACCTAACCCCTGTCTACCTCTATGGCTCCCTATAGCTACCTAAACCCTGCCTGCCTATATGGGCACTCTATTGGCTACCTAATCCTTGCCTATTTGGGGCCCCATATATCCTATCTAAACCCTGCCTGCCTAAATGGACCCCATATAGCCAGGGGGGCAGGTGCTGGAAAAGTCAGGAGTCTAAGATATTTGTGTCTAAATCTGCAGGGACAAGTGGTCGGGAGATGTCATCATGATGGCGGACTGGACCGGATGCAGAACAAAGGGGAAGTCAATGACTCGTCTGAGAGACGTCACCTGTGAGTCACAAGATGTAACTACACTGTAATCACTTATATGTTTACAGAGCCTGTGTACACTGGTGTCAACCACTATATGTTCACTGTATGGAGGTTATATACAGTCTGCAGAGCCTGTGTGCACTAGTATATACCACTATATGGTTACTGTATGGTGGTTATATACAGTCTGCAGAGCCTGTGTACACCAGTATATACCACTATATGGTCACTATATGGCGGTACTATTGGTCTTTGTGTACTGATCAGTAATAGTGTTGGGGTATTATTCAGTCACTATGTGGTGGTAATTTGTGGTCTTGTTCTGGTGGTATAATCCGGTCCATATGTAGTAGTGTTATTGGTACTGTTGGTCTTGGTAAAGTGGATTTGATTGGTAGCAGTATGATGGAGAGATGAATGGTGAGGTATTTGCTCCTAGTATTATCTACATTATCTAACAGAATGTCCTGGTACATGGTCGTGGTCAGGGAGGGGGGGGGGGGGGCCATCCAAAAGTTTGCTATGGGGCCCTGGCTTCTCTAGTTACGCCCCTGCGTGTGAACATACCCTAACACAGCTATGAAGTGGTGCCAAGTCGGCACCTGACAGCTTGATGATGGATCACTGTGAAGACAGCTGTGTGCTTCTGAGCTGGGACAGCCCACTGTGAAAGGGGGGCCTGTAAGTCTATATTGTGTTCACACCAGCAGCATTGTCATGCAGATATCTGTGTGCTGTGGATGAGGAGGCTGAAGTAACAGGTAAAACCTTGTCCATC
>JAODAL010084456.1:0-10911 GCA_025379985.1 Phyllomedusa bahiana
TTTATTTTTTTGGGGGCAAAAGAAAAAATCCGATCAAAATACATCAAATTGCTGCTTAAAATTCAATTAAATAATTTCATCATTAATTCTAAATATGTGCAGTTTACAAAGTAGTTGGTTATTGCCCACCTATGATACAAAATAGAAAATGACACATAGCAAGACTTTTTTGAAAATATTTAAGACGGGAGTGGGTAAAAATTTCCCTTTGCGGGAAATTCAAAAACTAGGCACAACCATTATAAGAACTGTTAATCTGACTAAATGACAAACAATACAAGTTGTTTGTTATTATTTTCTCCCTTTTGGGTCCTTTATTAGAGCTGCAGACAATTTATCTAAAGTTTTAAACAATTTCCATTGTTCCTTATCAAAAAACAGTGTGACCTTGTTGCAAAAATCCCAGTAAAACTTAGAGCTGGACGGGTTTTCGGGTTTAAAATTTTAATAATAGGCCGTAAAATGTAGGCCGGGGGTGTTGAACTCTTGGTACGTCCACCCCCAATCTGCATAAAGGTAGGTTCATTGAAAAATCCGTGATAAGGGTAACGTTTTACCAGGGGTTTAATTTGCGGTCCGCAATAAATTTTCCCGAAGTACAGACCACCTATACAAAATTCATAGCTTCTCATTGAAGCAATTTACCCACCTTTTTTCCTCCGACTGTTTAGCGCCAGAGAAAAAGTGCATGTCTATGGAGCCGGCACAAAGCTTTTTTAGAATTACACACGGGCCCCAGCATTTTCTAAACCCCCGCTATTGTGGCACTACAGTCGCACCGCAATACACCATGTGAAATACCCAATTCTCCACAACATCAAGGGAATAACTGCGGGGATTTTTTTTTTGCAGAGGCGGTTTCCCCTTCATTTTTTGGGCATATAAATGGGCTAACTGCGCCATCTGCTGAAATGAAACAGAGAACGATCCACTCCAAAGAATGAACATGTAAATTTCTTTTTTTTTTTTTTCCCAAAAATCTGTGCTCGCTACATGCAGACTCCCCATTCAAATGAAGGGATTTTGGTTTGCCAAAGATTTTAACATAAAGTTCGACAGGATCTGCAAAAAATTCATGTTAAAATCCAATGTGCACATACCTTAAAAAAAGGGAGCTGCAGTATGTTTGGACTGACACAGACCCTTTACTGCAGTACTGTTTATAGGGCTGTGCCTATTTCCTGCTTCATTCCTTGCAGTATCAGATACGATGTCACAAAGTCACGATATTTCCCAGACTTTTCGTATCTACTGACCTTAATAATATAAAGGGGCTGACTTTACACGATTTGGTTTAAAGGCCTTGCCCTTTCTAAATTGTCGATTTTAGTAAAAAACCCTTTTGTTTCCTGTGAAATAAAAAAGGGGACCGGGCCCGGACCATCTAACAAATTTAAAAATTTTTCACTCCGGGATGACAAAAGCAGGGGTTTCCAAGGGAAAGCCGCGCCTTTTTGCCCTTCGTGCGGGCCATTTTTCATGCAAAAATAAAACAATTTTTTCCCAAAAAAACCCAAGGCCCGGGAAAGGGGAAAATTTTTTCATAAGCCGGGGGTGGCCCCATGTAAAATCACGTTTTTGTGCTCCCCCGGCCTCCCCATTTAAAAAAAAAACCCTTTTAAAACGGGGCAAAATTTGAACAAGCCCAACACATTTCCCCAAAAATTTTTCCGAAACACACCCCCCAATTTTTAAACCCAGAAAATTTTAAAGGGGGGGGCCCCGTTTTGGAAACCCCGGGGGGTTTGGGGGAGTTTTTGGAAAATAAGGGGGCCCCCGGGGTTGAAAAACTAAAAGTTGTTTTTTGGTGGTTTTTTAACCGGGAAAAAGGCATCCCCAAATTTTGGGAGGGAAAAGTGTTTTTTTTTGGGGGGGGGGAAATTTTTGGGGGCCCCCGGGGGGGGGTTTCCGGGGGTTTAAGGGGGGTATGCAGAAGGCTTGGGTTAAAACCCGGGGGTTTTGGGGGGATTTTGGGGGGGTTTTGAATGGGCCCCCCCAAAAAATTGGTTTGGGGTTTTTTAGGGGCCTAAAGGGGGCCCTTGGGGAATTAAAAGGTTTTTTGTAGGGGATTTTCCCCAACCCGAACAGAAGCCGAATAAATTTTTTTTCACAAAAACCCAAAAAACATCCGGGGGGGGGTTTTTTTGGTATTGGGAAAAGCTGTTTGGTTTTCAGATTTTGGGGTTTTTTTGGGGGAAAGGGAACCTCCCTGAAAAGCGGGCCCTTTGGTAAGGTTTTTCAAGACCGGTTTTTTCGTTAATTTACGGTTCCCCTTTTTTTCTACCCCAATATTTTTTTTTTTACCAACCTTTTTTTTTTTTTTTAAACTAAAGGGGGGGATGAATGTTTATTTCTGCCGGGGGTCAAAAAACAGGGGTTTTTGGGTTTTTTTTTCAAAAAATGGAATTTGCAGTTTTTGTTCTGTGCCCCTTTTTAATTACTAAATCAAAAATAACCTTTATTGTTTTTACAGACAGAAAGGGTCCAGTGAAAAATGTCTGTGTTTCGCCTGGAATGACCCTTTAATCCTTCTACTCCAGACTGGTCTCCTACAGGCCCGTCAAGGCTTTTTACTTGAACTGAACTGAAACAAAAGTATGACACCCAAATACGTAGTACACAACGGAAAAAAATTCGTACTTTTTTTAAATCGAATGGAAAAGGGGTTTTTTCCCCCACAACAAACATTCCTTTGGGCAAAGTATTTTGGGGGGCCCCCCCTTAACTTTTCAAAAATTTTGCACTTTTCGGGCTTCAAACTTAAAGATAAAAACATTTTAATTTTTTGTGAAAATCAACAACAAGGGGGACACTTTTGGTGAAGTGGAACAAAAAATGAAATTGGGGAATTTTTTTTAAATTTTTTTTTTTTTGGGTTAAAAAAAAAAAAAAAAAAACTGAAAAGGGGGGCCCGGGAAAAATTAAATTCGGCCCCTTTTTACTTTCAGGGGCAGAAAACTCACCCCCCGAAGTTCAGTGGGGAATCTCTAAATGACCCAATTTTTTCCTAAATGCCCTGAAATGATAAAAAATAACCCCACCGGGTGTGAAAATCAAGTCCCATCTAAATCCCTTGCTTTATAGCCTCGGGGTTTCTTTTAAACGCAGAAGCATCATGAAGCCCAAAGGAACACCCCCGGGGCAGGCCCTAAATACGGGTTGTGGAGACGTTAAAGCGGGATTTGGATACAAAAAGATCCCCAAACTTTAAACATCCCAAGAGAAACTGTGCAAGCGATCATATTGAAAGGGAAGGAGTACCCGGGAACCATTTGCAAACCCAAACCAAGACCCCGGCCTTCCCCTAAACTTTCACCCCAAACAAGGAAAAAACTGATTAAATGCAAAAGGGGCCTAAACACTTCTGGTTAACCGGGGGGGGTTTCCCTGCTAGGGGGACATTCTGTCCATGGAACAACAATCAGCCCGTACCTTCACAAATCGGGCCTTTTGGAAGATTGCAAGAAGAAAGCCATTTCTCAAAGAACCCCAAAAAGTTGGGTTTAAAAATTTTGCCACAAAGGCCACCGGGGAGACCCCAAAACCCAAGGTAAAAAGGGTGTCGGGTCAGTTAAAAAACCAAAATCCAATTTTTTGGCCAAAATAAAAACGATTTTTTTTGGGTTTGTAAATCAACACAACTCATCACCCTGAACACAACATCCCCACTGTACAGGGGGTGGTGGCAGAAACAGGGTTTTGGGCCTTTTCCCTTCACCGGGGACGGGGAAAGGTTTTAAAAATTTGGGAGGGGAAGAGGGAAAGGGAAACCCAAAATACGGGCCCTTTCGGAAAAAAACCTTTTGGGGTCTCCCAAAAAGACCAAAGATTTGGACAGAGTTTTAAATTTTCCAACAAGAAAATTTAACCCAAACATAAAGCAAAATCTGCAATGGAAGGTTCACAAAAAAACGTATCCAGGTTTAGAATGGCCAAGTAAATTTCAGACCTAAAATCCAATGGAAAAATCGGGGGAAAAAATTTTTTAAAAAACGCGTTCACAAACGTTCTCCACCCAAAAACCTCACGACTCCAGCTGTCCCCCCCAAAGGGAAAATGGGCAAAATTCAGTCCTTCGATGTTTTAAAACTTAGAGACATACCCAAGCGACTTGAAACTGAAATCGCAAAAAAGGGGTGGCGCTAAAAAAGTATTAATTTAAAAGGGGGCCGAATCATTTTGCACCCCCCCATTTTTCCCGGGTTTTTTTTCCTTACAAAATTTTTAAAATATCCCAAAATTTTTTGTTCCACTTCACAATTTTTTTCCCCACCTGTTTGTTGTTTTCTTCACAAAAAAAAAAAAATGTTAAAATCTTTATTTTAAAACCCCTAAAAATGGGGAAAAAGGGTTAAAAAAGTTCAAGGGGGCCAATTTTTTAAACCCAAGGCACTGTATGGCATACCAACAGGATATGTCATTAGTGTATGGTAGGAAAAGGGCCCCCCGCAGAAGTAAAAAGGCTTTCTCTCTAAAAAAGGGTTTTAAAAAAAAAACCAAAAGTTAAAAAAAAATAGGGGCCCCCTTTTCCCTTTTTCCCCCGTAGTGCTTTTTTTTAATGAAATTTCCCGGGATTTTTGGGCTGTTTAAAGCTGATGTTTGTGATGAAATCACTACAGTATTTTAATCCATGTTGATTTATCTTCAACAAAAAATGGGGAATTTTTTTTTAAAAAAAAATTAAGACATCCCCAAAAAATTTAAGTCTTGGGTTGCCTTAAAAGGGAAAAAATTAAATTTAAAAGGCATTTTGGTCTTTTTTCGGGGAAATGGGGAAAGCTTACACCTATGTCTGGTGAATACGCCACAAAGGTAAAATGGGGAAAACCCCTCTAAAAGGGATTTATTAACCCCTTAAAGGACCCAGCTGTTTTTTTTTTTAAATTTTACTTGGGGTCAATTTTTAAGTGAGAATAATTTTTTGCCCACTTTCCCCCAAAATCCATTTTAATTAAAAAATAAAATTTTTTTCCTCTGACACATTTTTTGTTTTAAAGTTAGTAAGAAATTTTAAAATCCATACAACCCTTGTTTTTTTTTGGGGAAAAAAAATAAAAATTTTTCAAAAAATTTGGGGGAAAAAATTTTGGGAATTTAAATTTTTTCAAAATTTCTGCGTGCAAACAGCTAATTTTTTCACCAACAAAAAAAAATTTTATAACAACATTTTACCATTTTGCCACTAAAGTTGGCATCATTTTTTAAATGTCCTTTTTTTTCTTTTTTTCACATTGGGGGGGCCCGAAGAAATTTATTTATTAATTTTCTCACATTTTAAAGGGAAAATTTTGGGAATTTATACTTTTTTTTGGGACCACTCCAGTTCTTACGGGGTTTTGAGGGGCCTGCATGTTAGATCCCCCCCATAAGTGAACCCACCCCTTAAAAACAACCCCCTTAACGTTTTTACAACACTATTTAGGAAGTTTGATAACCCTTCACAAATTTCACAAAAATTAAAGCAAAGAGGAGGTGAAATTTCAAAATTTCACTTTTTTTTTGCAGAATTTTAAATATTTTTTCCCATTATTCCCGGAAATAGGGGTTAAATTGACTGGGTAAATCCCAACTTAATTTTCCAATTTCCCCCCGGGCTGCCGTTTTTAGGGGATATCCCAAAAGGGGAAACCTAGTGCATTATTTGCCTCACCCAATAAGCCCCAGAATAAGGAGCCCCTTTCTAAAACTCTGGGGCCCTCTTTTTTAAATTTAGGGTTTTTAAATTTGGGGCCCCATTTCTTTTTGGGGGACACCCTAAGGTGCTAAAACTAATAAACACCCCCTAAATAACTGCATTTTGGGAAACAACCCCCCTTAATAAATATATCCGGGGTGTATTGAGAAAAATAGACCCCACGGGTGTTTTCAAAAATTTTTTTTTTTAAGCAAAAGGGTTTTGGAAAATTAAAAAAAAATTTTTTTTTTCAATAATCTAAAATTTTTTGTTTAAAAAATTTTTCCAATAATACAAGGAATTTTTTAAAAAAAAGGGAACCCCCTAAAATTTTGTTAACCAAATTTTTTCCCAAATTTTCGCAATACCCTACATGTGGGAAAACCTGCTTTTTTGGGCCGCATGGCAGGCGTATAAGGGGGGGAGAGCTTTTTGGGCTTTGGAACGCAGATTTTGGGGGGGCCCCATGCCCAAATTTGAAAAGGGCCCCAAAGTACAAAACCCGGGCAAAACCCTTTCCCCAGAAGTCCCCCTTTTTTTGGTTTCAACACCCATCACGGATCCCCCAAGGGGGTTGTACTGTGCTTTTTTGGATGCACAGGGGGGGTTCCATAGTTTTTTTTTAGCTTTGGGGCAATAAAAAAGGGGGGGAAAAAAAAACCCGCAGTTTGGGCCCATTTTTTTTTTTAGTTTAAATTTTTACGGGCATTCGCCGGGGCAGTGTAAATAAATGTGATAATTTTACTATGGGGGTCATAAAAATTACAATGATATGATTTTATATTTTTTTTTTTCTTTTTAAAATTATTTTTACACAGTAGAAAAAACTCTATAAAAAATTTGGGCTTTTTTTATGTTGTCCCTTTTCTGACAACCTTTAACTTTTTTTATTTTGCTGTGTGCGGGAGCTGGAAAGGGGCTTTTTTTTTTTGGGGGGTTTTGATTTTAATTTTTTTTTGGGTACCATTATGGGGTGCAAAAATGATCCCAATGTTCCCCTTTTTAAATTAAGTTTTTTTCTGAGGAATTTTGAACCCAAAATCCCGCAATTTTGGGTAGTGTTTTTTATTTTTATAGGGGCCCCCTGAAACGGTATATTTTACAGGGCACCCTTTACCCCAGCGGGTTCAAGACATTAAAACCCGTTTACCCAATTTGTTTTTTTTTTTTATGTTTTACTGCTTTTATAAAATTAAAAACACTTTATTCAACCAGGAAAATACTTTTTTGGGCATCCCCCATAGCCTAAGAGCCAAAAACTTTTTAAAAATTATTCTGCCCTTTTGGGAGCGTGTGGGGCCCTTTTTTTTTTGCGAAAAGGGGTTAAAACTTTTTTTTTAGAATCTTTTTTTTGGGGAAAAGGTTTTTTTGATCGCTTTAAACCCAATTTTTGGAGGCCGGGGTGAAGAAAATACTGCAACCAAGTAGTGTTTTTTTTTTTTTAAATTTTTAAAAAGGGCCACCGTCCCCAGTATCCTTGAAAATTTTTAGCTTTACTTTTTGGGGTTTCCGCAAACATTACGTCGATCCCCCTAATTATATTAAGGTTTTTTTTTTTTTTTTAATTTTTTTTGGAAGACTTTTAAAAAAAAAAAAAAAAAGTTTTTTTTAGTGTGTAAAACAATATTTTTTCACCCGCTACCCTTTAAAGAGCTATACATTTTTTATTTTTTTCCGTATACCAAAAGCTGAAAAAGGGACTTTTTTTTTTTTGGGGATGAACTGCCCGTTTTTAAGGGGTAAAATTTTGGGGCTTTTCTAGGATTTTTGGGATCCTTTTTATTCCATTTTTATGTTTTGCGGATAACAATAATCTTAATTCTGTGTTTGGGTTTTTTTTTTGTTTTTTTTTTCCCGGCGTTCAATCTTACGGTTTAAATTTAACATAAACAGAATTTATAGGGAAAGGGTCTTACGCACTGGGAAATACCAAATTATGGGTTTTTTAATTTATTTTTTTTTTTTTTGGGGGCGATTGGCTTTTTGAAAAGGGGGAAAAGGGCGGTGTACGTATTTTTATTTTTTTTTTGCGTTTTTTGTTTTTTATTATTTTTTTCATTTTTTTTTTATTTTAATTTTTTTCCCACAATTTTTTTTTAAAAATTTTTTCCCCCATAGGGGATTTTGAATGAGAGATCTTTTAAACCCCCCTCATTCAATAGGAATCCCGTGCATAGCTTGTTGCTTAAAACGGGTTTCCATACAACTGTCAGTCACGTGCCCCCACATTTCCCCCAGGGCACGGCCCCGGCCAAACGGGACGTCACAGACAACCCGGGAAAGGGGATTCTTTTCCTTCCGTGGTCTGTAAGGAGGGGGGAGCCGCACGGGGCCCCGGGTCCGTGCGCTGCTGCCCCCCGACAGAGGGCCGCAGGAGGGGCATCTCCTCCTGCGTCCTCTTATTATTGCAACCCGATCGTCCGATAATTAAGGTGTTAACCCCCCCCCCCCCCCGACCCCCCCCCCCCCCCCCGCCCCCCCCCCCCCCCCCCCCCCCCCCCCCCCCCCCCCCCCAAAAGGCCCCCCCCCCCCCCCCCCCCCCCCCCCCCCCCCCCCCCCCCCCCCCCCCCCCCCCCCCCCCCCAATCCCCCCCCCCCCCCCCCCCGGGTCCGGGGGGCCGACCTGCGGGAGTCAGGTAATATACAGCCCGACACCCCCGCGCCCGATCCCCCCGGGAAACTCTGCTTTTGAGTTTGCGCATCCTCAGGAATTTCCATATGTCCCGGGGGCGGAACCCCCAAAAACGACCTGGACGTATGGGTACGTCTAAGTCGTTAAGGGGTTTTAAAAAACTACTCCCAAAAAGTTTGGAATATTTTTCTTTTTTGGGTTTAAATTTCTTTAAAAAATTTTTTTAAATGAACAAAATGGGGGCCCTCTCTTACAGGGGTTTTTTCCCCCTAAATAAAATTGACCCGGGGGAAACTTGCAAATTTAAAAAAACAATTTTTAAACCCTTAATCATTTTTAAAAAAATTTTACCATCTTTGTTTTAGGGTTTCTGCCTTAAAGGGTCCCCTATGAACAGTTCTCTTAGGGAAAAATTGAGACTACTTTGGGCCCTTTGGGCCCCAAAATGCACCAACATACCTAACAACTCAGTTACTGTTTTGCTCTTCCCTTTCCTATAAAGAGAAATCACTCACTGCCCGAGCGGATGTTTAACCCCATGTGCTTTTAAATTTTACTCCTTTTGTCTGTACACCTAGTAATTAAATTTAAACAGTGCAAATAAAATGAAATAAAAAGAAAAACCCCCAAACAGGGATATTCATTGAAAGAAAAAAAAAATTTTCCCCATTTGCTACCCGCAGGGATTTGAAAAACCTTTTCCCCCCCCTTTGATGAAGGGCAGAAGAGCTAAACCCCTCCTTTACACTTTTTACTTCCACAGCTCATAAAAATTAAAAAATACCTTTGTTTGAGTAGATAAAAAACACGTAGGGAAAAGGGGAAAAATGGTGATGCAAGCGCTGGGTCACAAGGATCAGTTCAAACAAAAACACACCACACCTTTTCCCGCGCACACAAAGCTGAAGCTGAATAAAGCAGGTAAGAAATGACTTTGTGGCAAAACCCTTTTTAAATTTAAAAAGCACATTTTTCAACTGTTCAATTTTTTTATTTAAATTTTTTGCCCCCAATTGGGTGATCTCTGACAAGGACCTTAGTGGCCAAATTCACAACAGGTGAATAAATAAATTTAGGGGATCAATTTAAATTGGGATTTAAACGGTCCTCCTGAAAAAAGCTTCAAGAAATGTTATGTCCAATATTAACCAAAAGCCAAATATCCCTAACGTATTGTGTATAGTTTAAAGTAGTTCCGATAAATGTGACGGTTAAATTTCCCAAAAAGGAAATTTTAAAAAACCGATTATTCTAGTCTGTATCCATTGTTGAGTGCATTGAAAAAAAGAATGTAAAATTAGAAAAATCTGCACAGATTCAGTGTGTGAATTGCCATGTGATGTGGATTTTAAGCCCTTAAAGGGGTTTTCTCACTACGAAGATTAGCTTTCAACATAAGGGGGCTGTTAAATAAAAACATTTTCCAAATCCCTTGGGGAGTAATTTACTTTTGTTCCCTGAGCTATAGACCTTTTTGCAGGTCCCTCACGCACAGAGGTTTTTATTTTTAAACTGCATACCTGTTATCTAATTAATCTAGACAGGGGTGAGTGATCCCATTGGGGAAAGGGCTTACAGGGACTGAAAGGGTGGAAATAATTAAAATTAAAGGGGTTTTGCCAGGACGTGCCTTTTCGCTAAGAAGGGAAAAATTTTTAAAAAAAGCCCCCTAGCTGAGAGAGCGAGAGACACAGACAGAGCAAAAGAGCCAAAGCCCTAAGGGATCGGTTTAAATGTTTTTCCCCCCTCAAATAATCAAACTACAACTATGGATTCTGTAACAAAAACAACACCTTTTCTCCCCCAAAGCTTGAAAACTCCTTTAAGTTCTTTTGTCATCAGATAAAGCAGGGGTCTACTCAATAATCCCACTACAAAAATTGGGTTCCCCGTAACAAAACAAAAACATATTTCAAACCCCTGCATTGGGAAAACTTTTTCAGCTCCCCTTTTAAACAAATAAGAAGGTTTTTCTGCCAAAGCCCCCGGGCCCGACTCTTTTCAGGTCCCTATCTAAAAAGAAAACTTTTTAAGTAACTAAAGGGGAGGGAAGGCAGCCTGACTCCTCAGGCGCAATTTTTTTTAATCATAAAATTTTAGAAAAAAAGGGTTAAATACCCATTTTGGAGGGTTCCACGTCAACAATTTCCCTTGTGGGAAAACCCCTTTTTAAAAAAGAATTTAAAAGCAGGAAAAAAAAGGTAAAAAATTCTGGGGGCTCTGAGAAAAATGAAATTCTCGTAATTGGGGTAAAAGATCACAATCTCCTGTTTTTTCAGGCCTGAGAGAAAAGCCCGAAAACCGTGTGAATGCAAAAAACCCCCTGTCAAATGTTTTTAAATTTACGTGCTGAGAAAACCCCTTTTTATGCACCAGGCCTAAAGGCCTTCTGACCATCAATTTTTTTTTTTCCGTTTTTTCCTCCCAACGTTTTAACCCGTCAGAACTTTTTTTTTTTTTTTAGTGACACAGTTTTATAAGGACTTGTTTTTTTGCCGGGGAATTTTTACAAATAAAATAAATACCGAATGTTTTTCCCCCTTTTTTGGGAGCAAAACATTTTTTTTCCTCCCTTTGTTTTTTTTTCACCATTTCCCTTTTTTAAC
>JAODAL010084457.1:0-10911 GCA_025379985.1 Phyllomedusa bahiana
ATACAAGAAAGAAAATTATGAAGGAAGGAAACCCGCCTTAGTAAACCCCATAAAATTTAATTTCATAATGAAATTTTGGATTATAATTTAATTCAGGGGGCAAGTGAATTGAAATTTAAATTTTACAGGGGTGTTGAAATTTTTTTTTACAACACAATCAGATTTTATTATGAGAGTAAAAAAAAAATTATAAATGCCTAACAATGCGGGTATCCTACCCCCAAAGAATAACCTTAGGGGGGGAGGTTTATATCCTTTTGGGCATCACTTAAATTGGACGGTAATATTGATACTTGGTCTCTGGTTTTAAATCAAATTTTGTGTGCCTTTTTTTGCCCCCTGATGAACCACGATGGGGGAGGGGAAAGCGGGGTACGGATCAAAAAAGTTAAAAGCAATTGGATATTTCAATTTAACAGGGGTTTTGTTTGTATTGGTGTAGGCCACCCTTGTAGAGTGGGGCACCCTTTTTGGGCAGGAACCCCTTTAAAATCTGGCAGGGTTATTAGGGACTGTTATTGGGGTTAAAGTCCCTCATGCCCCCACTATATTGACAAGGGTTTGCAAAATTAAAACGTTGGGAAAATACCTCTGGTCTTTAGCCCTCTTCCACTTTTATACAAAGGACTGTTTCTATGAGATTAAAATTTTAAAAAATGGTATTTTAAAAATATTTTAAAAAAAAAATTTTTTTTTTTGTGTATTTTAAAGGGATTTTAAAAAGTTAGATTTGAGCTTTTGGATTATTGGTATAATTAGGGGGTTTGGTTTGTCTCGTTTTTGGTCGTGATTCACTGAAAGTTGCATAGCAAGCTTTAAGAGATAATTATGAAAGGGGAGAAAAACCCTGCCCTTATAACAAGTGTGGAATTCATTTTATGGAACACAGTTTGGATTATAATTCATTTCCGGGGGCGCAATGTGCATTGCAATTAATTTCAGGGGGGAAAAGTGGAATTATAATTCATTTTTGGGGGGTGTTGTAATTTATTTTACAATACAATCAGTATATTTGATTATAAATAATTATTTATACCATAATACACTGCAGGCATCCATACCACCAAGGAATACTTTGCTAACTTGGTTCCTAACTTTTGCAGCTCAGCTGTATGTTATAGTTGACACCTTCTGCGGATGGTGCGGGAACAACTCCCTTGCCCATACCATCCCCATGTCATACATTTATGGTGTTTGATGTTAACTATGTAGCACCAAGTATAGTACATAGCACTAAATCACATCTGCCCACACATATGGCCACTGCAGGTAAAATATAGCATTAGGCCCCAATCATTGGTGGAAGGTCAGGTTCTTCAAGAGAAAGAGATAATCGTTGTGGTCATCTCTTTCTGTTTTGCAAAGTCTGTAGGCTATAGTGTTCAATGCACAGTGCTTCTATATGCTATATCACAGCCTGTTAATTATAAATGAAAGTGATATGTACTGTACTGTATATATAGTATAGAATGTATGAATAGGTGCATGTGTCTAGGTGCAGACACTAATAGAACTGTTTTTAAATGGTTAAACTGAACTGAAGTATCTTAGAAGAAGCTATGGAGTGCAGGTTGCTTGTGATAGATAGACAGTACAATTCTCCTTCCCAGATGTATTATTAGTGCTGGGCTTCTGCACAGCTGATTTCCCAGATTCTCATTACATACAAGAGGCTCGACTAAATCTCAAAAATTGAAAGTGATATGTTTGTTAGATAAATAATGAAGCAGATGATGTAGTGGAAAACACACTCTATATGCCTATACACTAACATGCATGAATGTGAAGGCACATAGTATTGTTTTTGATTTTTGATAATATAAAACAACCTTCACATAGTGTTCAAGGCACAGGCTTTACTTATATGTGAGAGGTTTTGATGAATGTACTGTATGTGCTAGATCCATGCCAATACGGGTTTTCCCTACACAGCTGCATACACTTTTCCTGGCTCCCCCCTGAAAAAAAATTTAATAAAATTTTGGGATCTTCACATACTTACCAAGCTGAGTGTGAACTGAGCTTTTATGTTAAGTTACTATTAAATTGATTATAAACTACAGTTAATACACTCAAATTGTCATAATTTTTTATTATTTCACCTCAATGCTCCATTCTTTAAAACTTTAGGAAACAATTCTCCTTTAAAAGAAATTACTGAAAATTGAAGAAAATTGTTTTAGAATTTTTAAAAATTTTCGAGGAAATTTTAAACCCTGATTTCTGTAATTTTTTCCAAAAGTTGAGTGTTTTGTAGGGTGTTTTTTCCCCCCAAACCTCTGCTTTTTTAAAAAATTTTTTAAAATTTTTTTTGCTAGCTTAGAAGTATCTTTCAGATGGTCAACTCTTCTACTAAAGGCTTATGTTTTCACAGAAATACATACAAAAAATGTGGTATTTTTTTTTCTCCGTAACCTCACCTATCAGTCATCCTGTTTACTTCTGAAAATTCCCCAAAAGGCTATTAAGGGCCCTATTTCCAAAATTTATTTTAAAAATTTTGCAAAATATGTTTTAAATTTTAGCCCCCCCAATGCAAAACTTTAAAAAAGGGTAAAATTTTGTTCTAAACAAAACCCACCACATTTTTGAACTTTGGCCTTTTTATTTTTACACGTCTTTTTAAAAAAAAAAATATTTACAGCATAAAAAACAAAAAGAACTTGACACTTTTTGGGCACCCAAAACCTGTTTACTTGCAACTCTTTCTACTATCTTTTTTAAAACCTTTCAGGCACCAAAACACACGGGAATAAAAATATTTGTGTGTTTGGTGTTTAATATGAAAACCCTTTTTTGATTTTAAAATTGAAAAAATTAGAAACAAAAGGGGGCGGGCACTTATGTCCTTTTTTAAAACGGGTGAATTGAAAAAAAATGAATCATAAAAATAAGTGCCATGTGCACAAAGGCACATATTTTAATTGAGAACAATGGGACACTTGTTAGGGGCATTTTGTGATGCATATTTTGGTGCATAATATACACCAAATATGTGTCAAAAAACACCATGTGAACATAAACCCAAGGTTTCTCAGTTTTTTGCATAATTTTATGTCAATTTAAAACATGTAACAACATTGTATCAAAACGTCTTTTCAAAAATGGTACCTTTTACAGGATAATGTGATAAAGCCGAAACCATCACAGCAAACCCCTATAGAATAAAAATAACTGAACAGTATATACTAAAGCTACAACGTGAGAAATGGAAAACTGCTGCAATAGCTTTTTGCCAAAAATTTTTTAGTCCTTTTTACCACCTTACTTTTTAAAAATTATAGAAAAAGGGAGATCTTCATTCAACTACGGTTGAAACCAAAAGTTTACATACACTATATAAAAAGACGCATATGCATATCTTTCTCACTATCTGACATGAAATCAGAATAAACCTTAGATCAATTAAGGGAAACCAAAAAATTAATTTTTTATTTGCCCAAAAAGCTAGAAAAAATTTTAAAAGCGAGAATTTAAAGGGATTTTTATTACTTTTTTGCAAAGCAAAAAATTTTCATACATTTTATTAGTATTTTGGTTTCCATTGCCCCCTTAAAAAGTATGACTTGGGGCAAATGTTTTTGGGTCCCTTCCACAAGCTTCTCACAAATTTGTTTTTGGGAAAATTTTTGGGGCCCCTTCCTTCTACAAACCCGGGGGAAAATGAGCCATGTTTTTTAGGCCCGGGCTGTATTTATAGGCATGCGGGCCCCAGGGACTAAACCTGAAAAACCCCCCATTAACAATTTTTCATTTCACGCCCCCCTTTTCCCTCAAGCCACACCCCCTTTACAAAAACCCCACCCCCTATAATTTATGAAACGGCTCTAAAGAAAGTAATTGAAGGGTTAAACTGTCACCCAGCTTTTTCCCAACTTTTTTTAGCCTATTCCCGCATCCAGGGGAAGCTGGGGGATACCGGGCCCAAAATGTATAACGCCAAACTGTCCCGGGAAAATAAACCTCCCACACAAAAACCAATATTTAAACCCCATTCCCCCGACCATATAGTGGAAGACAACAGTGGAAAACAGGCCCCTGCAGAAATGGGAAAATTTTCCTCCATACCGTGACCATTATAGTGGTAGACAAACCAGTGGGACACAAGCTCTGCAGACTGGGACATTACCCCTCCAAATTAACCAGTGGAAAAAACCCCATAAAAAAGTGGTTTGACACCCTTATTTCAATGCACCCCAAATAAAAAGCCCACAAAATAGGGAAAACATAGCTCTTCCCCTGAAACTATTATTTAAACCCGGGTGGTTTTTCCCCCAAAAAGTACTTGCCCCTGGAAGAAAAGTGACATGTAAAAAATCAAAGGAGTCGGCACACACCGCATAGAAGTACAAACCCCGGGCCCGGGCCCCACATCTCTAAATTTCCCAAGTATACGTGTGTACAATACACATCACTAAAAGCCCAAGACGCCCGGGAAAAACAGGTAATTTAAAAAAATAGGCCCTTTGATACTCAACCCAGAAAGGGGGATAACCAGGATAGGTTTAAAAAACTCAACGCCAGAAGGGAGGATAAAACAGGATAGGCTTAAGAACTCAACCCCCAAAAAGGGAGGGAAAACACAGGGTAGGCAAAAATACTCAAATTCCCGCAGGTAGGGTAACACAGGATAAGGCTAAAAAAAAAAAAAAAAAAAACCCCCAAAAAAAAGGTTTTTTTTTAAATTTTAAAAAAAAAAAACAAAATTTTCCCAATTTCCAACAGGTAGGAAAACCCCAGGATAGGATTTCCTAACACCCGGGTGGGCCCCTGACCCTTTTTCCCCCCCCAACACCCCACATCCCCATCTTTTCCCCCTCTGAGGGGCCCACGCTCCCTCTTTTTTCCCCCCTCCCCCCAGCACCACAAAATCATTTGGGCACCCCCCCCAAACCCAAAAACAGGGCACCCCCCCAGCAACCCCATCCCTCAAAAACCCCCCCAGCATCCCACATCATGTCACCCCCAGCCAAACCCCCCCCACAGGCTCCCTCCCCCCAGCATGGCACCCCCACAATCCATCCCAAAAGCAAACCCCCCCAAAAAAGGGATCCCACCCCACAGGATCCCTCCCCCCAAAGGGATCCCCCCCAACCCCCCCCAGCATGGGCCCCCCCCACCCCCGGATCCCTCCCCACAGATGGCAAACCCCACCCGGATCCCTCCCCCCCAGCCCCCTCCCACCCCCACAGGATCCCCCCCCCCCAACCCGAAACATCCCAAACCCCCACAGCCCCCCAATCCCCCCCAAAGCATTTCACCCCCCGGGATCCATCCCCCCCAGCAGGGACCCCACAGGGGTCCCTCCCCACAGCAGGCAACCCACAGGAAACCCTCCCCCAGCAAACCATCCCCAAAAGCATGGCACCCCCACAGGATCCCTCCCCAAAAGCAAGGCACCCCCACAGGATCCCTTTCCCCCCAATGGCATCCCACAGCAAAATTTCCCTCCCAACAGCAATTTCACCCCACAGGTCCCTCCCCACAGCAAATTTCACCCCAAGGATCCCTTTCCCCAAAAAGGGAAAGGGGAACCCCCAAAAGGAAAACCCTTTCCCCCCCAGCATGGCAAAACCCCAGATTTTCCCCCCCCACAGGAACCCTTTCCCCCCCCGCAATTGGGCCCCCCCCACCCCCCAGGATCCCTCCCCACGGGGAATACCATCCCAAAAAGCATAAGGGCACCCCCCAAAAAAAGGATCCCTTTCCCGCAAAAACATTGCAAACCCCACAGGATCCCTCCCCCACAGCATGGCACCCCAAAGGGAATTTCCCCTTTAAAAGGGGGCGGGGGGGGCGGGGGGGGGGGGGGGGGGGTTTTTTTCCCCCCAGGATCCCCCCCCCACAGGCCCTGGCACCCCAAAAGGGGGGGGGGGGGGGGGTTTTGGGGGCCCCCCCAAAAGGATCCCCCCCCACCGCATGGCCCCCCACAGGGGCCCCCCCCACAGGGTTGCAACCCCCCAGGATTCCTCCCCCCAAAAACATCCCACCAAAACAGGGTCCCACCCCACAGCCCTGGGAAACCCCCCAGGGTCCCCCCCCCCACAAACATCCCTTTCCCAAAAAGCATTTTTGGGGAAACCCCAAAAGCAATATCTCTTTTACTTTCCCTTTCCCCCCCCCCTCATTTCCACCTTTACCTCCTCCTGTAGTTTTCAGGGGCCCCCAGGGGAACCGCTTTCCCCTTCCCGCCCTTTTGGGTGAACTGGGGAGGGGGGTTGGGGGGCATCGCTGCTCGCTCTCCCCCTGGCAGCCTCCTGCCTTTTAGGGGTTGGAACCGCTCTGCCGGGGAGAGAGAAAAGGGAGACCAACCTTGCTTTCCCCTCCCCTTTCCCAAACAACCGGCCCCCACTAATGTGAAAAGGGGCCCGCCGGGGCTGGGGTGACCCCCCCCCCCCCCCCACCCCGGGGGGGCCCCCCATGGGGGCCCTGGGGGGCTCGGGGAGGGGGGGCGCTCTGGGGCCAGAAAAAAAAAAAAAATTTTAAAAAAAAAACAAAAAAACACACACATTTTTTTTTTGACCTTTTCCCGCTATTTCCGGGCCCCCCCTTTAAAAAGGTGCCGCCCCCAGGGGCCCCCACCCACGGGGGTTTCCCATGTGAAATACGGCCCTGTTTTGTAGGGCTTTCCCCTTTCTCCAAAAAACCTGACTTTTCCAAAGGGGGGGGGGTTTGGGATAAAAATTTTTAATAGGATTGAGATCATGGATTTTGGGATGGCCCACTCCAAAACATTGAATTTGATTATCCTTAAAGCCACATTGTAACCGTTTGCAGTATGCTTTAGGTCATTGTCCATTTGGAAGTCCCTTTTCCCCCCAACCTTTAATTTCCTGGCTGATGTCTTGAGATGTTGCTTCAGTAGTGCCACAAAATCTTCTTTCCTTATGATCGCATCTATTTTGTGAAGTGCACAAGTCCCTCCTGCAGTAAAACAACCCCACAACGTGATGCTGCCATCCCTGTGTTTCACAGTTGGGATGGTATTCTTAGACTTCCAAGCTTCTCCCATTTTCCTCCAAATGTAACCATGGCCATTAAGGCCAAACATCTCAATTTTAGTTTTGTCAGACCACAGAACATGTGTCCAAAAAAGTAGGTCTTTGCTCCTTTGTGCATTTGAAAACATGAATCTGGATTTTATATGTGTCTTTTGGATTAATGGCTTCTTCCTGGCAAAGTGGCCTTTCAGTCCATGCTAATACAGTACTCGTTTTACTGTGGATAATTACACAATTTTATCAGCTTTTGCTAGTATCTTCACCAGGTCTTTTGCTTTTGTTCTTGGGTTGATATGCACATGTCAGACCAATGGATGTTCATCTCTGAGACACAGAACCTGTCACCTTCCTGAACGCTATGATGGCTGGACATTCCCATCTTGTTTGTATTTGTATATAATTGTTTGTACAGATGAACAAGACACCTTCAGGTATCTGGAAATTGTACCCAAGGATGATCCAGACTTGTGCAAGTCCACAATTTTCTTCCTGATATCTTGGCTGATGTCTTTAGACTTTCCCATAATGTAACACACAGAAGCATTGTGTTTCTGGTGTGATTTAAACTACATCCACAGGTGTGTCTCTAACTCAGATGTTGCCAATAAACCTATCAGAAGCTTCCAAAGACATGATATCATCATATGGGCTGTCCCAAATTGTAAGCTTTTGACTTTGCAGAAAGTAATAAAAATGCCTTAAAAATTCTCTCTCTCATTCTTCGGGCATTTGGAAAATATAAATTATTTAGTTCCTAAATTGACCAAAGCGAGTAAGGTAATTCTGATTTCATTTCAGATAGTGAGAAAAACAATTGGCATATGTGTCTTTTTACATAATGTATGTAAACTTCTGGTTTCAACTGTACTGTACACTTCAGGCCACTGTCTATCTTCCTATCACTCTATGTAGATATACATGCAATTTTAAAAGCAATATAAATATGGAGCTCAGTAGTGCTGAATAGGAGAAATTCAGGAGCACATAAGGTTTTTTAATTTAATCATCTTTATTAAGAAAAGTGGACAACAATTTTCATTAGTTTCGCAATTTATACTCCTTATAACCCTTTAACTTTTAGAATATAAATGCAATACAGTAAAATATATATAACACGGTCATGTGATTTTAGCAGCCAATGAGAGCCCTACACCTCAGCGATGACATTTTTGACAGTTCTCTGTGCTCTGCACTGATTGGATAGCCACCAAAAGTGCAGAAAGCCACCCAAAACAAAACTGAAAATGGCGTTTTGAACTAAAACTAGAACTTTACTAGAGCTAACAGTAAAATGTTCGGTTCGAGTTCTAAAAATTCGAGAAGTTCTACTAGAACTTAACTTTTCTAGAACAGTTCGATCAAAACTAATCAAATACTTATTTCCGGCAATAAAATGCAAATTAATTATTTAAAAATCATACAATGTGATTTTCTGGATTTTTTTTAATATTCTGCCTCTCACAGTTGAAGTGTACCTACGATAAAAATTACAGACCTCTCCATTTTTTGTACGTGGGAAAACTTGCAAAATCACCAGTGTATCGAATACGTACAGTATTTTCCTACTGTATGTATGTATATATTTATTTTGAGTTGCCAAATGTAGACATGATGCTTGACCTAATGAATAATCCTTAGGACATCAGATTTCTGCCCCTGGGGAAAATTTTAGTTCTTTGGGGGAGAGCAAATGCTCAAGACAAATTGCTTCTTTTCAGGGGAAACAAAGGGTTGCACAGCGCCCCTAAACATTTTTTTATTTCTTTTCTTTTTTTTGCATATAATTTTTTATTGGGCTTTTCATAAAAGCAAATAAAAAAAAATCAGAAAAAACACTAATTTTTTGCCAAAAAGGGGCTTTAAAAAAACTTGCAGGAAAAAACTTTTTGGCTTTTTAAAATCAAACCCCACTAGCTTTAAACCCTTAAAATTTAAAAAAAGAAAAATGTCCCAAAAAACCCTTATTTAAAAATTATTAAAATGGTTTGCAAGGGGACAAATTGGGGGCCCGAAACCAAACACATTGATCAGGGGTGAGCAAATCCCCAGTTTAACCAAAACCCTTTCACAAACCCAAGGGGAAAGCCTTGGGAAATATCCCTTTTAGGCCCGGTTCCAAAAACTACAATAAATTTTTTTTGGAGGGGCTCCCAAAAATTTTTTTCTGAAAAAAATTTTTAAAAAAAGAGTAGCCAGGGGTGGCCCTTCTTACCATCAAAACCAAAGGTTTTAAACCCCCCTAAACCGCCAAAAACATGGGTTTCCCCCGGCACCAAAAGGCTCCAAAAAGGCACCCGTAAACCTGGGGCCTTTTTGCCTGTTTCTGGGCGATCCTTGGGCGCCTCACGGGAACCGAATCCCTGTCCGGGGGCCAGGGAGCCCATTTTTTGGCGCAGCGCTTTGCCTACCTTTTTTCGGGTTGGGCCTCACAAAGAAGGGGCCTTTTAATGGGCCCGGGGGTGGGCGTTTTGTGGTGGAAAGGGGCGTGCCAAAAACCTTTTCCCCAGGCAGTAAACCCGATTTGAAAAGGTTCCCGGGAAAGTGCGGCGCATTGGGAGCGCCGGGGAGCTCCGACAGGCAGACCGGTTTAATTTTTGTCCCAAAACAAACTTGGCCGGGAGGCGAAGTAAAGCGAGAAAAAAAGGGAAAAAGAGAGGGAAAAATAACCAAGAAATTTTCCCAAAAGAAATTCCCGGGTCCAGGGGCCGTGTAAAAATTTGGGGGGGGGGGAAAAAAAAAAAAATCGCCTTTTTTTAGGTTTTAAAACATTTTCAAAAGAGCTCAAACCTTACAAAAAAAAAAAAAAAAAAAAAAAACTTTCCCAAAAAAATAGAAGGGCGCAACATCAGGAATTTAAATTTTAGAAATGCCGAGAAATACAGTAATTAAAATTCTGAAAGGGGTTTTTCTCTTTAGTCGGCAAAACCAACCAATCAGAATGGGAGTGACAGTGACCCATTATAACTAGGGAAAGTATTGACCAACAAATTCAAAGGGGGGACGTTCAAAAATACAGTAAAAAGGCAAAAAGAGCTGTTTGGTTTCACACGGGGCTTGGGGCTATCCGGGCCAATCAGAATAAAGCGACGGGACCCTTTTAATAACCTAGGGAGAAGTATTACCAATAAAAATTCTGTTTTTGCCCTGAGAGAGAGGTTCAGCCGGGCCAAACAGCATTTGGGGGAAAGGGTTTAAAACTGAGTATTTTGAGCGAGTGAACGAGTCTGCAGGGGTTTTTTCCTTATAAGTGTGTTTTTTTAGTTTGGAGCAAGTTTTGGAGACTTTAGATTGGGATTTTAAAGGGCTTATTGTACTATTATTATTATTATTTATTCTAATTTTTTGGGGTAACATCCCTGAGTTCCATGTTTGACAATGCTGTCCAGTGCAAAACCCTGTGCAATGTATGCCCATCCTTGAGCAACAGTTCAGGGGGTATACTGGCCCCGGGAAGAGTTTCACTCCGCCTTTAGAAGTCCTATTCTAATCTAAATAACAAGTGGCAACACTGAGATCCCTTGCCAAATTGGGAAGCACCGGGTGCCCACTGGGAATCCCGCCCTGTAGATGCGGGGAGGGTGGGAGCAAAGGAGGAACATACAGAGGGGACAGAAAAAAGGGTAGAGGGAAGATGCAGGGGGGGCTATCCCGAAACTGGTATACCCCCAACAAATTTGCAAGATTTGGCAGATGAGGGGGATATCACTCAGAAAAAGCATTGCGCAGCAGAAAAACTACCCCTGTTGCTCCATAAGATGGGGGGAAAAGGAGTGCAGGTCAGGCTAGACAGTGCTAGTATTGGGACTCCCTTATTAGGGGGCCCGACAGGAATCTGCACAAAACCGGGATCGTCGAACATTTTGTTTTTACCTGAGGCCCCATTCACAATCGCGGACAGTTGACAATTGCT
>JAODAL010084458.1:0-10911 GCA_025379985.1 Phyllomedusa bahiana
CTAAAAAAGCCGAGAATTAGGCGTGTGGGGGGCCCGTTGATCAAGACAGACCAACTCAGATTAAAGTTTATAGATTTAATTAGCCTTGAAGGGCACACTAGACAGGTAATATGTACAAGATGGATAATAATATACAGGTCAGAGTGAGGTGCAATACAATTATGGATTACAGACAAAAGGCAGTTAAAATAAGTCAAGTTACCATTGTTGCTTGGTGCCTGGCCGCACGGGGGGCAGTTGTGGCCTGGCTGCTGCGTGATGATGTTACTGGACCTGCTCTCAGGTACCCCCTCCTTGGGATCAAACAGGAAGAGCCAAGCCTGGCTCCGGCTTATACTGCGAGGGGCAGCCCACTTGGCAGCCCCCTACACACCCCTGGGACGGTCTATGAACTCCTCCCACTCAGGTCATGCAGTTTCTGATACAAAACCAAAAATGGACTATAACTCGGCAGGGCATTGGCACAGAACCGAGCCGGTGGTACCATCAGAACCGTCTGGGCCTACCCGACGCCTGGATATCAAACCTGCTTATCTTATGGACCCTGTAGGCCCGGTTCTGGATATCTCAGTCCCCATGCGTCCTGGAAACCGGGAAATGGGCCTGTGCGTGCGGGGAGCTCCATATTTTGCGATATGAACTGTGGTGGGGGAAGGCCGTGATCTGACTAGATACAGAATGGGGGATGCAATAAAGTGAATTCTTCCTCACAGTCAGCCTTTATGCCGATGACATTTTAATTATGTGTCAACGACCTGAAATGTCTGTCCCGGCTCTGCTCGACTTGCTAGAGCGATATGCACTAGTATCGTATTATAAATTGAATATCTCCAAATCGATTTTACTCCCGGTAAATTTTCCTCCTTCCCTTAAATCTTAATTGTCTCGGATAAACCTTGTGTGGTCGAATTCTTGTATCTCTTATCAAGATCTTTCTGGAAATTAATCTTACCATTGAAAAAAATTTACAAGATTTGTCCATTGCTTTAGTAGAGGAAATTGATAACGTACACTCACCGGCCACTTTATTAGGTACACCTGTCCAACTGCTCGTTAACACTTAATTTCTAATCAGCCAATCACATGGCGGCAACTCAGTGCATTTAGGCATGTAGACATGGTCAAGACAATCTCCTGCAGTTCAAACCGAGCATCAGTATGGGGAAGAAAGGTGATTTGAGTGCCTTTGAACGTGGCATGGTTGTTGGTGCCAGAAGGGCTGGTCTGAGTATTTCAGAAACTGCTGATCTCCTGGGATTTTCACGCACAACCATCTCTAGGGTTTACAGAGAATGGTCCGAAAAAGAAAAAACATCCAGTGAGCGGCAGTCCTGTGGGCGGAAATGCCTTGTTGATGCCAGAGGTCAAAGGAGAATGGACAGACTGGTTCGAGCTGATAGAAAGGCAACAGTGACTCAAATAGCCACCCGTTACAACCAAGGTAGGCAGAAGAGCATCTCTGAATGCACTGTACGGCGAACTTTGAGGCAGATGGGCTACAGCAGCAGAAGACCACCCCGGGGGCCACTCCTTTCAGCTAAGAACAGGAAACTGAGGCTCCAATTTGCCCAAGCTCATCGAAATTGGACAGTAGAAGATTGGAAAAACGTTGCCTGGTCTGTTGAGTCTCGATTTCTGCTGCGACATTCGGATGGTAGGGTCAGAATTTGGCGTCAACAACATGAAAGCATGGATCCATCCTGCCTTGTATCAACGGTTCAGGCTGGTGGTGGTGGTGTCATGTGTGGGGAATATTTTCTTGGCACTCTTTGGGCCCCTTGGTACCAATTGAGCATCGTTGCAACACTTTGTTGAATCTATGCCACGAAGAATTGAGGCAGTTCTGAAGGCAAAAGGGGTCCAACCCGTTACTAGCATGGTGTACCTAATAAAGTGGCCGGTGAGTGTAAATTCCAATTGTCCTGGCTGGCCCGTATAAATTTAACTAAAATGGTTCTGCTGCCTAAATTTCTATATATCTTGAGAATATTGCCCTTTTTGTTTCCGAAAGAACATCTAACCTGACTTCAAAATTTACTTTTACGATTTATATGGAGGCTAAAGCGACCTAGGGTGCAGAGGCAACACTTGTACAGAAGAACTAATCAGGGAGGCTTCTCTGTACCAAATCTTCTCCAACATAATATAGCTTCAGTACTAGAACCATTGGGCGACATGTATGATCGGGAGTTGCGCCTGTTTTCTGGCGAAAACTGCGCTTAACCATGTCGAATCCCCTGTCGGACGCAGGGATGTGTTGTTAGCCGCAACCTTCGCCACTTTCGGATGCGCCTAACATGAAGGGGCGTGCAATGGGCGCGCCGTGGGTGTTCTGGAGCGGGACGCGGCAAATTCGAAAACTCCGGGGCATGCTTGATTGCGGGTCGGCAAAGTGAGGCGCATTGCAGCGCTTTACAGCTCCGACAGGCAGACCTAGTTGAAAGTGGTCTATCTGAGCGGCGAAGTCGAAGTGGAGCGCGGTATTCTTGTAATGTGCTATAGTTCTACACTTACAGCAGTACAGTATAAAAATAAATGATTTGTCAAGAAGAATAAATAAGTAAGCAAGAAATCCTGCTTGGAGGACAACAGGTCCCAGCTAGCCTTTTGTTATATATACTGAATTGCATAAAACTTCAAAGCAGCCCAAATACATCTAAAATTGTTATGGAAAATGTTTAATCCAACATCTGCATTGGCTTATGTGATGTTAAATTAGAGTAATTTCCACGGACTTTGGAATACATTTTGTAGTGGATATTTTTTTCTTTGAAGCTAATATATATATTGTCATTAATGTTATTGTAAAAAATGTATTAATACATTGATTTAACTGTTCCAGCACTTGGATATGTCTGTTTATTAAGTAATTCATTTCAATGAACAATCCATTTTATTTTTCATACTGTGTAATGTATTTCCGACGTGAAATCTGTTCCGGAATTACATTGCAAATACGTGCCACACTTTGTGACGCGTATTTGCAATGTATTTGCAACGGATTTAGTGTCAGAAATACATTCCCCATTATTTACTATGGGGAATGTATTTCCGACGCGAAATCCGTTGCAAATGCGTTGGAAATATGCGTCATAAAATGTGGCGCGTATTTGCAATGTAATTCCGGAACGGATTTCGCGTCGGAAATACATTACACAGTATAAAGAATAAAATGGATTGGTCATTTAAATGAAGTACTTAATAAAATAACATATACAAAATGCTCTAACAATTAAATCAATGTATTAGTAAATAGTATCCAATAACATTAATGACAATATATATATTCTCTCCTAAGAAAACATTCTCCACTATAAAAAGTATTCCAAAGTCTGTGAAAATTACACAAATTTAACATCAAATAAGCCAATGCAGATGTTGTACAGATGTTAAATGTGGTCTATTGTTTTATTAAAAAATGAAGATGTATTTGTTCTTCTTTCACATTTTATTCTATTTTGTATGTCCAGCAAGAGCCAGCACAGCACAGGTCTGGCTGGGACCTGTGGTTCTCCAAGCAGGATTTCTATGTTCCCAGGGCTTTGTTCTGTACGTATTTACAGACGTATTTTGGTCCGTGAAGACATCACCAACTGAGCCTATAATAATGATCATGTAGCTTTGAATGGCGACCTATGGGAAATCCGGACGTATTTACGGTCTTGCTTTCTGGCTCTTGCTGGACATACAAAATAGAGTAAAATGTGAATGAAGAAGAAATACATCTTCATTTTTTATTCAAACAATAGACCAAAATTAACATCTGTACAACATCTGCATTGGCTTATTGAATGTAAAATTAGTTCATTTCTCTCCCTTTTTTAAGACCTGTTCTAGCTATTATTTCTTTCTTTGGAGAGCTTATATATTTTTGCTTTCATTTTAAATGATCAACTTTTTCTATACATTGCAATGTCTTTGATTCAACTTTGATTTTTCACTTTATTCATTCATTCATTCATTTGAATGACAACTCTTTTTGCTAGTCACTAACGTGTTTAATGCTTTTTCGCTGATTTCCAGCCTGGCTCGAGTCGTAATACATGTTAGGCACAGTCCTTCTGTGCCTAAGTTCCGCAATGCGCCTCACACACTGGCGAGGCGCAGGGAACTTTACACCGCATGTATGAGCACACCTCCGCGGGCGGTGAATCTTATGATCCCGTGATATACAGGTGAGGTGCAGTCCTTCTGCGCCTAAGTTCCGCACTGCGCCTCACACACTGGCGAGGCGCAGGTAACTTCATACCGAATGTATGAGCGCACCTCTGGCGTCGACATAAATGAGGCGCAGCCTTCACTAAAAATCCCGTGAAAACGGGTGCTCCGATGCGCTGATCTTCATACTTGTCGCCCATTATCTTTATATTGGCATTCTCTTGATTCCCAACATTGGTTGTCTCTCGAAAACTCAGTCATTCCTAAGGGCACCTTTAGAGATTTCCTGATCGCAATGTTGTTTGGCTGGAGACCCTCGGAGCTTGGTTTACTAACTTTATCTCATGCAACGACAGCTTCGCTCAAGTATATCGTGCAGACAGAAATGGTCTTAGTCACCAGGTCTAAATGTTCACTCAGTTCTTCATTGCCTTGCTCTGGATGTCCCCATCCATCTTTGGTTGTCGAGGGGGTTGGAGTCGATAGATGATCTTTTCCATTCCCATCAATTCAGTACATTTGAGGAATTACGTTTGCGCTTCTCGATCTCTTGCAACCAATTTTTCTTATATTTGCAAGTCAGGCATGTAATTCAGACAATGAGGTGGCCGTTTGTTTCTACTCCGTCCTCCTCCTTTCATGTGTTACTATGGAACGGCCCAGGGACAAAAGCCCTCTCGGCTGCATATCAAACCTTGTATGAGTATATATCTACTAAGCCGGAATATATAGTCAGGTGGGAAAAGACCTTAGGGCAACACTTCTCAATGGACCTCTGGTCACATGTGGCTAATATTAAAGCTAAACACTCAAATTGTGCCAATCACATGGAACTTTCTAGAAAGATCGTTTTGCGATGGTATCTTACGTCTACACGACTTGCTCATTTGGCTCCGGGACATTCTCACCTATGTTGGAGGAAATGTGGGGGTGTGGGCTCTCTTCTACATATGTGGTGGAGCTGTCCGGTAATTACCTCCCTACGGAATAGAGTAGAGAAGATGTTGCAACAACTCTTTGGGCTGAGACTTGTTCTCTCCCCTGAGCTAGCACTGTTAGACCTAACATTTCATACTGTTCCCCCCCCATTCCACACCGTGCTAGCTCATGTTCTGATTGCCTCTCGCTTTGTGATTGCCTCCAACTGGAAATCCACTCAATCCCCGTCCATAGTAGAAGTCATTAATAGGGTGAATAACCAATATCATAGCGAAACATGCCTGATTATTCCCCCTCACAAAGTAGCTAAAATTAAAGACAGGTGGTCCCCTTGGATTAATTCCATGCATTTTCATTAGTGAGGACAGATGGCAATCTCTTAAATTGAGGATTCGTCTAGAGACTCGGTGCCAGCATCCTTATCCCTTCTAGAGGGAAACTCTAGTTCATATTCAGTCCGGCTATATAATCTTTCCACTTAACTTACTTGACCTCTACTATTGTTATTATATATTGTTGTTGCTTCTAATCCGATGTCTGTAAATTTCGGTTTGTTTTCTTGCTGAAATGATCTTTGATTCATGACCTGTTTACCGTTTATGGTTATACTTTTTTTAATGTTCAGTGTTTGTTTAGATACCATACTGATCTTAGCTTGTCAAATGCTTTGATTAATTATATTTCAATAAAAAATTTAATTGCTGAAAAAAAAACCCTACACATATTAGGTATCCACATTACCTTAATAACTAGAGATGGGCGAAATTCTCAAAAATTCGGTTCGCCAAATTCGCTGAATTTTCCGCAAAAAATAATTTTGACCCGAATTTATTATCGACAAAGTTGAAATCGGCACAGTTTTTATGTTGATCGAAATTTTTAGATCATGCGATAATTTAGGTTAAAATCTGTGCATCATCTATTAAGATCGTGCCATTTTCGGCACTTCCTGTCATTTTGGCGGGCAGCAAATCAGCTTACAGAATAGAGCAGGGTGAGATGTGTGTGCGACGTCATGACTGGGATGTGTATGGTTGCGATTGGCTGGAAAAATCACATTGACCTCGTTTACATAGAACAGCCCTTCCTGCTCAATGATCAGTGTCTCTCAGCGTCTCATAGCAGTAGGACGTGCGCTCTGCCGGTCCAAACAGCTAAACGAAAATTTTTTATTTCTTCACGAGAAAACCCTACTATTTGCCCGTGACCTTACAACTTAGATCAGAATTGGAAGATTTTATGTAGTTAAAGGGTAGAGAAATTTTTAAAAGGGCATTTTTACCAGCTTTTTAAAATTTTTACCTTTTGGGGGGGGGGGGGGGGGGGGGGGGGGTGGGGGGGGGGGGTTTGGGCCCTGCGGGCGAACACAGCAAGCCTTTAAAAGAAAACTGGATAAAGGGTTTACCCAAGACTTTTGTGGGGAAAAATTGCCCTGCAATTTGCTTTTTTATTAACGTTTTTTTATTGAAATATTTTTTGGGTATTGGGCAGGCCTGAACTTATATTAGGAAACAAAATCTTTTCTAGTAATGCAGGGGCTCTTTGTTAGGTGCAAAAAACCCCCTTTTTTTATCAGTTTTAAAATTTCAGATAGGTGGTTTTTTTTTCAAATTTTTCCCCATCTTTCCCGTTTTTTTTGATATACCACCCCCCCAGTTTAATTTGAATCCAGCAATTTTTGTTAGGGCAGCCCGGTTTTGGAAAAAAAGAAAAACCAAAATTTCCCATTTTTATTAAAAATTCCGGAAAATAATTTTTCCCCGGTTTAAAAGGGTTTTTTTCCAAAAATTCGGCCAAGGCCCAGCTTTGTTTGGGTATTAAAAAAAGGCCTTTTGTGCCCCGGGTTTAAAAATTTTTTGAAAATTTCAGCAAATTTTTGTAAGGTTTTTAAACCCACCAAAAAGTGAATTTTTTATAAAAGGTTTTCCAAAAAAAATACCTTTTTTATCCGAAAACATTACAAAACGTGGGGTTTTTTTCCCTTTTGCCCAGTTTAAAATTTGTTGATTTGAGGCCCCCTTGCAGTTAATTTTATTCCCCGCAAATTTTTTAGTTTCCACAGGTGAAATTTTATAAAGGTTTCAAAAAATCCCTTTTTTTATCCAAAATTTTACTTTTTTAGGGGTAAAAACCGGGGTTTTTTTATCACTTTTTGGGAACCCACCCGGTTTGGGGGGTTCCATTTGAAACTTTTTAAACCCTTGGGCCCCTTTTAAAAATGTTTGGAATTTTAAAAAGCAATTTTTTAATCACCACAGGGGAAATTTAAAGGTGCCAAAAAAAAACCTTTTTTATCCTTTTAACCCTTTTTGAAACGGGTTTTTTTCCCTTTTTCCCAAAAGGGTTTTGTTGATTTTAAACCACCTTTTCAGTTAAAATTTTAATCCAGCAATTTTTTTTTTGATTTGAGGGTTTGGAATAGCTGTGATTTGCCGTCTTTTTAAAAATAGACTTTCCAAAAAATCTTCCATACCTTCTCAAAAATTTTTTTATTTCGCATGGGGCAAAATTTTAGGTGGTAAGCGAGCAAAAGGAGGGGGGTAGGCCAGGAGGGGAGAGGTTTCGAGGAAAAAGGGGCTCCTTCAGTGTGGGACAACACGCATGCCACGGATCGTCAGTTTTAGGGAAACCCTCAGGCCTGTCAAAACGCTGGGTCAGGGCCCTGGAATCTCAGTAACGAACAGCGTCCCCCCAAATTGTCCTTTGTGGGTTTAAAGCAACGCATCCCGCAGTCTTACCCCCTCGTCCCCCAAATCACGGCCCCAAATGTCCGGGCATCAGCATCATCAAATCCGGGCCAACTGAAGCAGCCCCAAAAGTCAACTCGTGTACCCAACCCCGGGTTTATTAAACCATTTTCTGAAGACCTTTTAAAGCCCAAAAAGGGGGTTGGGGTCAGAAGGCTTTTAAAAGATTTAAGAGGCCAAAGAGGAGATTTTTTCCCGCTCTGAAAGTCCCGTTAAATGATCCCCTCAGAGGAGGGAAAAGGGAAACCGGTTTAATCGGTCAAAAATTTCCCAGCGGTCGGCAACCCCCCTTTCAGTCCCCCCTTGCTTGTAGCCCCGCAAGGTCCCTTTGCAGAATTCGGAAAGACCAATTTTAAAACGGGGTTGATGATGATGTGAGGACTTTTGCGGGTCCCCAAGTGGTCTTTTTAAGGGAGAATTTGCTTTCCCAGCGCTTCATCCCTGGACGAGGAGGAAAAAAATGGGGATTGTTAGTTTCGGGGGGCCCGCCTCAAAAAAGGGAGGGTGCGGTCGCAAAAAGTCCGTGATATGATTCCCCCAGCCATGGTCAAACGCAAAAACCCCCCCCCCTGCTTTTGCCCCTCAAAAAAGGGCCCGGACCCCTCAAAACCTGGGCCTTCTTTTTAGCCAAACCCTTTTATTCACCCAGCGAAGGTTTTTATGCCCCCTTTGGGCCCAAAAAGACCCTAAGTAAGGAGGCAAGAACCTTAGGTGGTTAAAAACCCCCAAACCAAATTGTCTGTCACTTCAGCGAATTTTTTCATAAGTTGAAATGGAAGCAACATTTTTTGGGCCCAAAAAAAGGGCCCAAAAAGACCCGGGCCTCCAACCCCTGTCCCCCAACCCCCTGTCTCTGCCTCCTCCTCCCCCCGCCACCCCCCCCAAGCGTTTTCCCCAGCTGGGTCATGTTCCCCTCAAGTCTTTTAACAGGGGTTCCCGCCTCCGCTTCAAACCCCACCATCGCCCGAGTACCACCAGCACCCCCAGAACCCAAACCTAACCCCCTTTTCCTCCCGCCCCAAATTTTATGAACCCTTCACGCCCCACAGCGGGGCCCGTCTAGCAAACCCCGGGCCCTTTTGCTTCCAGGTTTTGGGGGGGCGAAGAAACACTTTAAAACCCAAAAACCCTCCCAAAAAACCAAAACCTGAAGTCGGCATTGCCAGGCTTTTGGGCCTTTGGGAAAAAATTCCTTTCCATCTGGTTGGGCACAGATGGGGGTTCCCTCATGTCATGGCCCTTGCCGGGCCCCCAATACCCGATTCCCTTAGGCATTTCTTTTTCCCGAAACCCCGTCCCTACCCTGGCCAGCCACGTTTTTCATCTAAAATTTTTTAAGCGCGTTGTCCCGCATCTGTGGCCGGAAAAAAATCCAACTGACCCCCAACATATTGGGCTAGTAAGCCGGCCCAAAGGCCCCCGGATATCTCTGTACAGTTTACTGGGTGGTTTGGGGGGATGTCCCCTTGGGGGGGGACGGGGGCTCTTGGTCGGGACACTTCTTCCCAAAAAAAAAAGGGGGTGCAGGGGTTTTTCCCCCCCCAGGTCCCTTTTGGCCTTTACGTGCCCAGGAAACCCGGCCGTGTTGAAATTTATCTTTTTTGGGGGAACGTCCACACCCCAGGTAGGACTTTGGGCGGCCCCCCCGCAACGAGACCCAGGGGGCTGGTTTTTTTTTTTCCCCCCCCCCTTTTTTTTTTTTTTTTTTGGGGGACAAAAGCCCTTTTTCCAGGGGGAAAAGGGGGTGGGGCGAAAAGGGGGAAAAATTTCTGGGCCCCCCTTTAAATTTTGGGGCTGGAAACACAACCCCTGCCCCCGGCACATGTCCCTGGGAACCCTTTTCCCTCCAAAAAATTTTTAAAAACTACCCTTTTTCGGACGCCGCTGAGGGAAAGGTCGAAATTAAGTTCGCACTTCCGCCGTTGCCCCCCCTGCTTCGTCCCGCCGGCTGCGTTTCAGCGCCCGCTCGGGGGGGGTCCCCGTAAAAGTTTCATTGTTGCCGTGGCCCAAAACCTGGAATTCCCCCCCTCCCCCATGCTCCAGCGATTGTGGCAGCAGCGCAATGCCATTACGCGGTACGAAGTGACCCCTGGCCTGACAGCAGCGGTGCGGACCTCGGGGTGTTGAGCCACCGAGATGGAGGCAGTGAAAGAGTTCTGCACCATCCTTGCCAGTTTTGAAGAAGCCCCCAAAATGGGTCAGTGCGGACAATGCCCTTGTCAGCAAAGAGCATTGTGGTGATCTTAGTTCTGGAACGATCGTTGGACACTCTGAAACAATAGGTCCCGCCAGCGACGGAGGAGGAGAGGGACACAGATGCGGACACGGAGCCTTTCTCTCCGTCAAATCCACAAGGCCCGACAGTTTCCAATTTAAACGGTCTTCATTAGGCAGTGGTCGGGGTCCAGGGCTAGTGCAAGGTGGCGCATCAACTCTCAGGGTGCATCATCTCAGGCAAGTCAGGGCTGTGTTGGAGGAAGCGGAGGAGGCTGAGGATGAGGTATTCCTAGACACCGACGTTACCGACGTCCCTGCCTTGGAAAGAGGTTGGCTGCGAATATGGGGAGGAGAGATGAGGAAGATGAGGAAGATCAGTTTGCTGTGCCCCTCGACCCAGAGGCTTTGGGGAAATCAATGGCTCCATTTTTCTCACATGAGTGCTTGGATGCTCCATTTCCTCCAACATGATCCTCGCATTAAGGCCATCCAAAATGAACAACAAATTTCTGGGTGGCCACCCTCCTTTGGGTCCCCGGTACAAAACAAAACTCAGCACTTTCCTTTCCACCCACCCAAATAGAGAGTAAAATGCAGGAAATGGAGACCTTGCTGATTGATCAATGGGAACATCTGTTGCGTCTGCTTCACGTTCCCAAATGTCACGGTGGAACACATCCCGCGAACGTGACAGCAGTAGAGTGCCAAGTAGCCCTAGCGCAGCAGAGCAGCAGGCAAGGTGGCAGAAGCCTAAATTGGTGACCCCTGGCAATCTTTTTTACCAAACCCCACCAACGCATGCAATGCAGGGCACACATCCAACACACAGAGACCAGCTTAAGATCATGGT
>JAODAL010084459.1:0-10910 GCA_025379985.1 Phyllomedusa bahiana
GTACTCCCTTTTTTGGAAAAAAAATTTAGGGCTTGGAACTCGCCATTCAGCTCGGACAAATTAGTTCTCTGAACGGTGCAGAGTCCACCATTTGGAAAAGGGAGGGATGCAGTACCAACAACTTGGACAGGAGCACGGTCAGATTCTGCTCCTTAGGATTGTTGGACACATACTGTTGTCTCTTTGCAATCGCCTCGCTGAACGACTGCTGGCGCCATGAGTAGCGGGGAGCAGGAGCATCTGGACCGGAGATGATTCAAAGAGAAACAGCTCCTTTCTGCAGAGGTTGGTGGAGCCTTGACTGGCTGCAATTGCATGCATGCCATGGGCGCTGCTGCAGCTGCGTTCCCTGTGGCGGCAGGATGGACCACCACTCTGAGCCTCGTTTTTTCCCAGGCCACCGATGGTGAGGGCTGCATGTGTTGACGCAGGGCCGTGGTGCCAACGTTAGCTCCCTGGCCACGCTTCACTTCTTGCTTACAGATTCTACATATCCCCAAAATTCGGCCCCTCCTTTGTCTTAGCAAAGAACTGCCACACCGCCGAGTATCGGATTTTACCGCCAACGCTCCGCACTGAGTGACTACTGCCCCGCTGCCTCGCGGGAGCCCCTGTGCCGCTACTTTCTTTGGCCCTGCGAACGGGTTTTTTACCCCGTGGCCGCTTGGCTCCCGACCTCACACTGCTGCTATCCTGCTGACTCACGGCCACACAACCCACTTGCTGGCTGCGCCGCTGCCTGACGCTCCCAGGCCACTCTCAACATCTATACTTTACCGCCTACTGCAAGATGCAGGTGATATTGGCGCCATTTCTTCGCTGCCAAGTAGCTGCTTACTGCCCTCCTCAAATTGTTCATCCTCGCTATATAGGGGCGCTGAGCCCAGACCACATAGTAGATCTCTGGCTGAGGGAACCTCATGGGACAGAGGCGGGTTGAGGAAAAGGGGAGGGCTGTGACCCGCTCCCCGGGGCCCTGCCAACTAAGGGTTGTGTCTGAAAGTTCCCATCGACTCTTGGCTGGGGTTGGGAGATGTCGTCTGGGGGGTAGTGGATGACCTAGTCAACCAATCAAGAACCCTTGGGTTGCTTGTCAGTACACGGCCGTTAGATGACAGCGCAGTTGTGGCCTCACTGAGGTGACCCCCTGCTGCGACGTCCCTTTGCTTGTGCGTGCGACCTTGGGCCTGGAATGTTTGTGCCACTGCCACTCCCGCAGGTAAAGAGCCTGCCACCTCCTCTGTTTGACATACCTGTTTGATCTAAAATTACAGACACTGTTTTGATGAAGATATCTGTATAGATAAATATACCACCCTGTATTTGACGCCAAATTAACCCAGTAACAAGCTTGGTAACACTTGAATATAAATTGCGCTCCACAAAAATGTGCCAGGAAAAATTGACTTGTATGGTGCCGTATAAAAACTCTGTGTATTTTACTGAATTATAAAAGCAACAAACAGGGCTTAATTAACCTCGAATATGAATTATGCAACAGAATTTCTTCTTTTGCGGTGAAAAAACAAAGTTACTTTTACTGATTACAACTTGCAGAAAACAATGCTTAATTAACCCTGATGTTAAAATTGCGCAAAAGACATGAGCAACCAACAAACTACTATCTTTGTAGCGTGTTACAATTTCGTGTTTTCATACGCCACACCAACAAGAGATAAAATTGTAATTAACTGTGGGGCCGTTGGTGGGGGGGGGGGGGGGGGGTGTGAATTAGGCTACAGAAAAATGTATATATTTTTAGCGTTTGAAAATTGCAGTTTCTTGGGATGCACCACAACTGAAAAACAACCGCCCCTTTTAAATTAATCCCCTGTAATGTAAATTGCGCCAAACAATTAGTAGCCTCCACAAACTAGTAGCTTGTAGCGTGTTCCAATAAACGATGGTTTTATAATTACGCAAATCACACATAAGATAAAATTGTAATTAGCCTTGCCCGCTTGTGAATTAATTCTACAGGAAAAAGAGTATATATTTTGGCGTTGAAAATGACGGATTCTTGAGATCGACCACAGCTTAAGAAACAACGCATAATTTAACCCCTGTACGTAAATTGGCGCCAAAGAATTTGAAGCCCCCACAACCTAGTAGCTTTGTAGCGTTTACAATGCGGTGGTTTTTATCCTCACATCAATAAGAGTATACAATTTTAATTATCCTATGCCTTTGTGAATTATGGCTACAGGAAAAAATGTATAATTTTTTGGGGCGTTGAAAATGAACGCTTTCTTGGGATAGACCACAGTCTAAAAAACAACGGCTTAATTAAACCCCTGGATGTAAAATTGCGCCAAAAAAATTGAGCCATCCACAGAACAAGTAGTCTTTGTAGCTGTTCCATGGCTTTTTATTGTTACGCTACACAACAAGAGGAAAAAATTGTAATTACCCCTTCCGCTTGTTGAATTAAGCTACAGGAAAAATGTATATATTTTGGCGATGAAAATTACAGTTTCGTGGGATCACCGTCAGGCTGAAAAATAACCCTTAAATTAACCCCCTGGATGTAAATTTGCCGCCAAAGAATTTATCCACCAACACGAACTAGTAGCTTGTAGCTGTTTGCAATTCTGTGTTTTTTTACCCGCCACAGCAACAAGAATAAAATTGTAAATTAACCGTTGCTTGTGAATTAATGCTACAGGTGAAAAATGTAATATTGTTGGCGTTTACAATGACGGTTTTCTTGTGATCACCACAGCTGAAAAACAACGCTAAATAACCACCTGATGTTAAATTGCGCCAAACAATTGAACCACCAAAACTAGTACTATGTAGCGTGTTACAAAATGCGGGTGTTTTTTTTTACGCCACAACAAACAAGATATAAAATTGTAATTAACCTTTGCTTGTGAATTATGAAACAGAAACATGTATAAAGTATTGTTTGGGCCGTTGAAAAGTGACGTTTCTTGGGATCACCACATAGCTGAAAAACAACACTTAATAAACCCCTGGATGTAAATTGCGCCAAACATTTGAGCCACCACAAACAAGTTTTTTTAAGCAGTTTGTAGCGTTTGTTACAATGCCGTGTTTTTTTACGCCACACCAATAAAAGATTGAAAATTGTAATTAACCTTTGATTGTGAATTATGCTACATGAAAAAATTTATATATTTTGGCGTTGATAAAGACGGTTATTTCTTGGGATCTATCGACCGCCACAGCTGAAAAACAATGCTTTAATGTAACCCCTGGATGTAAATTTGCACCAAACATTGAGCCATCCACAAATTAGTAGCTTTGTAGCGTGTTACAATGCGGTGTTTTTTACGCCACACAAACACGAGATAAAATTGAGATATTAACCTTTGTTGTGAAATAGGCTACAGGAAAAAATGTATATATTTGGCGTTGAAATTACGGTTTTCTTGGGGTCCACCACAGCTGAAAAACACAACGCTTAAATTTTTTTTTTTTAACCCCTGGTGTAGAATCGCGCCAAAGAACTGACCACCGACAAACTAGTAGCTTTGTAGCGTGTTACAGAAGGCATGTTTTTTTACGCCACGGACACGCTGATAAGAGATAAATTTGGTAATTAAACCTTTGCTTGTGAATTAATGCTACATGAAAAAATGTATATATTTGTTGCTGTGAAAATGACGGTTTCTTGTGATCACCACAGCTTAAAAACAACGCTAAAATTAAACCCCTGGATGTAAATTGTTGCGCCAAACAATTGAACACAACAAACTAGTAGCTTTGTAAGCTTGTTACAATGCGGTGTTTTTTACAGCCACGCACAACACAGATAAAATTGTAATTAACCTTTGCTTGTGAATTATGCTACAGGAACAATGTATATATTTGGCGTTTTGAAAATGACGGTTTCTTGGACACCCACAGCTGAAAAACAACGCTTAATTACCCCTGGATGTAAATAGGCGCCAAACAATTGAGCCACCACAAACTATAGGCTTTGTAGCGGTTACAATGCGTGTTATTTACGCCACAACAATAAAATATAAAATTGGTAATTATCCTTTTGCTTGTGAATTATGCCTACAGGAAAATTTATATATTTTGGTGTTGTTTAAATGGATGGTTTCTTGGGAATCACCGACAGTTCTGAAAAACCATGCGTTAAATAACCCCTGGATGTAAATTGCAACCAAACCAATTGAGCCACCACAAACTCGTAGCTCTGTAGCGTGTTACAATGGCGTGTTTTTTATGCTACACAACAAGAGATAAATTGTAATTTAACCTTCGCCGTTGTGAATTATCACAGAAAAATGTATATATTTTGGCAGTTGAAAATTAGCGTTTCTTGGATCATCACAGCTGAAAAACAACGTTAATTTAACCCTGGATGTGAAATTGCGCCAAACAATTGAACCACTCACAAACTAGTAGGCTTTGTAGCGGTTACAATGCGTGTTTTTTACGCTACACAACAAGAAGATAAAATTGTTAATTAACCTTCCGCAGTTGTGAATTAATCTAACAGGAATAATGATAGAATTTTTGGCGTTTTGAAAAATGACGGTTTTTCTTTTTGGGATCACCACAGCTGAAAAACAACGCTTAATTACCCCTTATGTAAATTGCGAGCCAAAGAATTTGAAACCACCACAACTAGTAGCTTTGTAGCGTGTTACAATGCGGTGTTTTTTTTTACGCCACACAATAAAAGATAAAAAAATTAAAAATTAACCTTTGCATGTGAATTATGTCTACCAGGGAAAAATTTATATATTTTGACGTTGATAATACGGATTCTTGGATCACCACATCTGATAACAACAACACTGGGGGTTCGGTTGTGTTTTAATTAACCCCGGATGTAAATTGCACCAAACAATAGAGCCACCACAAACTAGGAGCTATTGTAACGCGTGTTACAATGCGGTGTTTTTTAACGGCCACACAATAAGAGATAAAATTGTAATTAACCATGTCTTGTAATTATGCTACAGGAAAAATTGTATATATGATTGGGGCGATGAAAATGACGGTTTCTTGGGATCATCACCACAGCTGAAAAACAAACGCTTAATTAACGCCCTGGATGTAAAATTGCGCCAAACGAATGGAGCCACCACAAACTAGTAAGCTTTGTAGCGTGTTACAGATGCGGTGTTTTTTACGCCACACAACAAGAGATAAAATCGAATTAACCTTTGCTAGTTAATTATGCTACAGGATAGAAAATGTATAAAATTTGTGCGTTGAAAATGAACTGGTTTTCTTTGTGATCACCACAGCTTAAAACAACGCTAAATAACCCCTGGATGTAAAATTGCGCCAAACAATTGAACCACAACAAACTATTAGCATTGTAGCGTTTACAAATTAGGTGGTTTTTTAACCGCCACAACAACAAGAGATAAAATTGTAATTAACCTTTGCTTGTGAATTATGCTACAGGAAAAATTGTATTATATTTTGGCATTGAAAATGCAGTTTCTTGGGATCTTGACCACAGCTGAAAAACAACGATTAAGTTAACGCCCTGGATTAAATTGCGCCAAACAATTGAGCCACCACAACTAGTAGATAGTAGCGTGGTTACAATAACGTGTTTTTGTTTTACTCTAACACAACAGTAGATAAAATTGTAATTAACATTCGCTTTGTGAATTAGCTACAGGAAAAATGTATATATTTTGGCTGTTGAAAATTAATTGGATTCATGGGAATCGATCAACAGCTGAAATACAACGCTTAATTAACCCCGTATGTGAAATTGCGCCAAAGAATTGAGCCGTCCCCCACAAACTATAGCTTTGTAGCGTGTTACATAATGCGGTGTTTTTATTTTTACAGCACACAATAAGAGAATGGCAATTTGTTTAATTATCCTTTGCTTGTGAAATTATGCTACAAGAAAAATGTACATAGTTTTTGGCGTTGAAATATGACGGTTTCTTGGATCACCACAGCTGAAAAACAACGTACTTAATTAACCCCTGTATGTAAATTGGTCCCCAATGAATTGAGCCACCACAAACTAGTAGCTTTGGTTAGCGTGTTTACAATGCGTGTTTTTTTGCGCCACACAATAAGAGATACTAAATTGTATTAACCTTTGCTTGTGAATTATGCAAACAGGAAAAATGTATATTATTTTGTATGGGCGTTGAAAATGACGGTTTCTTGGCGATCGGGACCACAGCAGAAAAATAACGCTTAATTAACCCCTGGTATGGTAAATTGCGCCAAACAATTGGAGAGCCACCACAAACTAGTAGCTTTGTTATCTTGTTACAATGCGTGTTTTTATACGCAAGCACAACAAGAGAATAAAATTTGTAATTAAGCCTTTGCGTGTGAATTATGCCTACAGTGAAAAATGTATAATATTATTGCATTGAAAATGACGGTTTCTTGGGATCACCACAGCGAAAAACAACGCTTAATTAACGCCCTGTGATGTAAATTGGCCCAAACAAATTGAACCCACCGACCAAACTATATAGCTTTTTGTAGCGTTTACAATATGCGGTGTTTTATAAACGCCATCCATCAATAAGAGATATAATTGTAATTAACCATTGCTTAGTGAATTATGCTAACCGGGAAAAATTTAATATAGTTGGCGTTGAAATTGACGGTTTCTTTGCGATCGGGACACAGTCTTGAAAAAATAACTTCTTAATTAACCCCTGGATGTAAATTGCGCCAAACAATTGGAGACCACCTGACAAACTTAGTATCTTTGTAGCATGATACCAATTGCGTGAATATTTGATAGCTACACACAATTAGAAAAATTGTAAATTAACCTTTGCTTGTATTATTGCCCTTACAGGAAAAATAGTATATATTTTGGCGTTGAAAATGGACGGTTTCTTTGGATCCCACCACTGCTGAAAAAACAACGCTTAATTAACCCTCTTGATGTAAAAATGGGCCAAAAAGATATGTAGCCACCACAAACTAGTAGCTTTGTATACTGTGTTACAATGCGTGTTTTATTTAACGCTAAAAAACAAACCACTAGAGATAAAATGTTTAAATTAGACCTACGCTTGTGAATTATTCTACAGGAAAAATGTATATATTTTGGCGTTGAAGAATAACGGTTTCTTGTGGATCACCGCAGCTTAAAAACAACCGCTTAAATTTAAAACCCTGGTATAAAATTACCCGCCAAAGAATTGGAGCCCAACCCACAAAACTAGTAGCTTTGTAGCGTGTTTACAATGCGGTTGTTTTTTAACTCCACACCAATAAGAGATAAAATGGTAATTTAACCTTTAGCTTGTGAATTATGCTACAGGAAAATGTATATATTTTGGCCTTGAAAATGGCAGTTTCTTGGGGATCACCACAGTGCTGAAAAAACAAACATTAATTACCCCCTGGATTGTAAATTGCGCCAACAATTGAGGCCACCAGCCCAATTACAAAACTAGAAGCTTTAGTAAGCGTGTTACATAACGTGTTTTTTTAAACTCTACACAACAAGAGATAAAATTGGTAAGTTAGACCCTACGCTTGTGAATTATGCTACAGGAAAAAATGTATATATTTTGGCGTTGAAAAATGACGGTTTATTCACATGGGATCATCACAGGCTGAAAAAACAACCTTAATTAACCCCTGGATGTAAATTGCGCCAAAAAGTAATGAGCCCGTCCACAAATCTTAGTATCTTTGTAGCGAGTTACAATGCGGTGTTTTTTACATCCACACAATAAGAGATACAATTATTAATTTATCCTTTGCTTGTGAATTATGCTACAGGAAAAATTACATGTTTTTGGCATTGAAAATGACGGTTTGCTTGTGATCACCACAGCTGAAAAACAACACTTAATTAACCCCCTGGAAGCTAAATTAGCCCCAAAGAATTGAGCCATACCACAAACTAGTAGCTTTTAGCGTGTTACAATGCGGTGTTTTTTTACGCCAGCACAATAATGAGATAAAATTGAATTATAACCTTTGCTAGTGAATTATGCTACAGAAAAATGATATATTTTGGCGTTGAAAATGACAGTTTCTTGCGAACACCACATCTGAAAAAAAAAATAAACTCTTAATTAAGCAAACCCCTGGATGTATATTTGCGGGCCAAACAATTGAAGCCACCACAAACCTAGTAGCTTTTGTATGCGTGTTACAATGGCGTGTTTTTTTACGCTACACAACAAGAATAAAATTGTAAAATTTAAACCCTTTGCTTTGAATTTTGCTACAGGAAAAAAGTATATATTTTGGCTTGAAAAAAAGACGGTTTTTTTTGGGATCACCACACTGAAAAACAACGCTTAAACCCCCCGGATGTAAATTGCGCAAAAAAATTGAGCCACCACAAACTATACTTTTTGCTTTTTACAATGCGGGGTTTTTTTTCCACACAAAAAAGAAAAATTGTAAAATTAACCTTTGCTTGTGAATTTCTACAGGAAAAATTTTTTAATTTTGGCGTTGAAAAAAGACGGTTTCTAGGATCACCAAGCTAAAAAAACGCTTAATTAACCCCTGGATTTAAAATTTCGCCAAAGGAAATTTAGCACAAAACTATAGCTTTGAGCGGTTACAATCTGTTTTTTAGCACACAACAAAGAAAAAATTTTTAATTAAAACCCCCGCTTTTGGAATTAGCTACGGAAAAAATTATATTTTTTGGCGGTTTAAAATGACGGTTTCTTGGGATCACCCCAGCTGAAAAACAACCTTTAAAATTAACCCCTGGATGTAAAAATTTCCCCCAAAAATTGACCACCCCAAACTATAGCTTTGTAGCGTGTACAATTGGGGGGGTTTTTTTGCCCACAACAAAATTTAAAAATTTTAATTAACCTTTGCTTGTGAATTAGCACAGGAAAAATTAATATTTTGGCGTTGAAAAATACGGTTTTTCTTTTGGGGTCACCACAGCTGAAAAAACCTTAATTAACCCCCGGATGTAATTGCGCAAAGAATTGACACCACAACATATTGTAGGTGTACAATGCGGGGTTTTTACGCACACAACAGAGAAAAATGTAATTTAAACCCTTTCTTGTGAATAGCTACAGGAAAATGTATAATTTTGGCGTGAAAATGACGGTTCTTGGGTCCCACAGCAAAACAACTTAATTTAACCCTGGATGTAAATTGCGCAAAATTGAGCACCACAAACTAATTGTAGGTGTTTCAATGGTTTTTTACCCACACAAAAGAATAAATTGTAATTAACCTTGCTTGTGAATTAGCTACAGAAAATGATAATTTTGGCGGAAATGAGGTTTCTGGAGTCACCACAGCTGAAAAACAACGCTTAATTAACCCCTGGATGTAAATTGCGCCAAAGAATTGAGCCACCACAAACTAGTAGCTTTGTAGCGTTGTAAATGCGGTGTTTTTACGCCACACAACAAGAGATAAAATTGTAATTAACCTTCGCTTGTGAATTAGCTACAGGAAAAATGTATAATATTTTGGCGGTGAAAATGACGGTTTCTTGGAGCCACCACAGCTGAAAACAACGCTTAATTAACCACCGGATGTAAATTGTGCAAAGGAATTGAGCCACCTCAAATTCATAGCTTTGTAGCGTGTTACAATGCGGTGTTTTTTACGCCACACAACAGGAGATAAAATTGTAAATTTAAACCTTTGCTTGTGAATTAGCTACAGGAAAATGTATATATTTTGGCGGTGAAAATGACGGTTTTTGAGTCACCACAGCTGAAAAACAAAACGCTTAATTAACCCCTGATGTAAATTGCGCCAAAAATTGAGCACCACAAAATACTAGCTTTGTAGCGTGTTACAAAAGCGGTGTTTTTTTACGCCACACAACAAGAGATTTAAAAATTTTAATTAACCTTTGCTTGTGAATTAGGGTACAGGAAAAATGTATATATTTTGGCGTTGAAAAATGACGGTTTTTTTTGGATCACCACAGCTGAAAAACAAGTTAATTAACCCCTGGGTGTAAATTGCGCCCCCCAAAGAAATTACCACCAACAAACACTAAAACTTTTTTAGCTGTTACAATGGGTGTTTTTTTTCCCACACAACAAAAGATAAAATTGAATTTAAACCTTTTGCTTGTGAATTAGGCTAAGGAAAAATGTTAAAATTTTTGGCGGGTGAAAAAGACTTTTTTCAGTCCAACCCAAAAAAAAAAACCTTAAAATTTCCCTGGGGGGTTTAAAATTTGGCCCAAAAATTTAGACACCACAAACTATAGCTTTGACGTGTTTTTCAATGGGGTGTTTTTTTTCGCCACAAAAACAGAAAAAATTAAATTTCCTTGCTTTTGAATTTGCTACAAAAAAATGTAATATTTGGGGGGTTTAAAATGACGTTTCTTGGGGGGCACCAACTAAAAAAACCCTTTAATTAACCCCTGGATTAAATTTGCCAAAGAATTGACAACCCAAACTACTACTTTTTAGCGTGTTTTCAATTTTTCGTGTTTTTTCCCCAAAAAAAATAAAATTGGAAAAATTTAAACCTTTTTCTTTGAATTAGGCTACAGGAAAAATTTTTATATTTTGGGGGGAAAAATGGGTTTTTGGAGTCACCCCCCAGCTGAAAAACAAGCTTATTAACCCGGGTGTAATTGCGCCCCAAAAAAAATTGAGCCCCAAAACTAAGCTTTTTAGCTGTTACAATCTTTTTTTTACGCCACACAACAAGAAAAAATTTAATTAAACCCGCTTTTGAAAAGGCTACAGAAAAATGATATATTTTGGCTGAAAATGGGTTTCTTGGGTCACCACAGTGAAAAACAACGTTTAATTAACCCTGGGTTAAATTGCGCAAAAAGGGGCCACCCAAACTTAGCTTTTTACGTTTACAAAGCGGTTTTTTTTCGCCACACAAAAAGAGATAAAATTGTAATTAACCCTTGCTTGTGAATTGGCTACAGGAAAAAATAAAATTTTGGCGGTGAAAAAGACGGTTTCTTGGGGTCACCACCAAAAAAACAACGTTAA
>JAODAL010084460.1:0-10910 GCA_025379985.1 Phyllomedusa bahiana
CTGCCAGCCTGCCCCGGGACCGCCTGCCTGTCCCGGCCCCCCATGCCGCCTGCCCTGACCTTCTCCCTGCCCCGACTACGGCCTGCCTGACGTTTTGCACCAGCAAACTTCGCTGCCACCCCCAAGAAAGCACGTCGGGGGTAACACCTGGTAACTCCCGCCGCAGCAACCCACCCCCCGCTTTGGGGGCGGCTCTGGTAAAACCGGGGACCTACTTAGATTCCTTTCCCTTTGCGGGGGCTTACACCATCGCTTGGGGTGGCCATGGACCACTTCCGGCCGGAAACCGTAAAAATTACTCCAGAAAAAATTGTGTACTTTTTTCACAGCAAAGATAAGTTGCAGAAACTAGAAGAGTATCTACTGAAGATCCAAAAATTTGGAAGAATCCAAAAATTCTCTGACAATGGAACGAATACACAATAAAAGGGCACAAGCCTTTTAAAAAAAGGAATCGTGTTCCAGACACCACCCCCCATACCACCCGAACAAAAGGGTTTCGCAGAGAGGAAAAACCGAACTCTTTGTGAAAGTGGAAGAAGTATTTTTTTGTCCCGATTACCAACAACATTTTGGGGAGAAGCAATAATGACTGCTTGCTTTCAAAACAGATTACCAGGGAAAGCTACAAAGAAAACTCCATATGAAAATGGAACAAAAAAACCTAATTAAAGCACATAAGAAAATTTTGGAAAAAAGCATTTGTGCAATTTCCAGAAAAAGCAAACAAAAGGGAAGCTCAGCTAAGGAAGGAGTCCTGGTGGGCTACAGTAAAACCCCAAAAAGGATCAAATCCGCACCCAAGACCAACAAGGTGCAATCCAGAGAGATAAAGATAAAACTTTTATCACTCAAATTTCATGAATTTACCCGGGTAATTCCTTTTTACCCAAAAAGAAACCACAGTCACAAATCAAGAAAAAAAGGGGAAGAAAACGCGAAGTGTGGCGACTCTCAATTTACTGAGAGGAAACTGTAAACCTGCTAAAACCTTCAATCGGGAACCCAACAGTGCAACAAAGTTTTCCACTAAACGCCTCTTACATGGTAAAGACACATTGGGGTCAAAGCCTCAGTCAGGGGAAGAATCAACTATTACCATCCATAAAAAAACGAAAGGGTTAAAGCTGCAATGAAGAAATGGAATCTTTTTCAACAGCTTCAAAAAGGAAAAATTACCAGCTACCACGGTAAGAAGAATTGGATGAAGTGGATTTTCAAAACCAATATGACTCTGAGGGTAAAGTGTAGATTCAAGGCAAACTAGTTAAAAAAGGGGTTACTTAAAAAATAGGAAAATTTATGATCTACATTTTTCTAGTCCTAAACAAAAAACATTTAGAGTGTAATGTCTGTACACGGTGCAAACATGAAAGTAAGACATTTTGACATTAAGACAGCTTTTCTAAATGGTGACTTAAGAAAGGTTTATATATCAACCAAAGGGTTTTATTTAAAAAAGGGGAAAAAACACCTTGTTGAAACTGCAAAAATTTTCTTTTTTGGCCTAAAACAATCACAAGAGCGGGAACACAAGATGAATGGCGTTTTGGGGAAAGAGGGGTTTTGAAAAAAGGGCAAATGTCCCTGGGTTTTACACTAAATGTACGCAGATAAGTGGGTGATTTCTTCTTATTTTTGATGTCATCAAGCCATCAAAAAACTAAATTAAAAATAGAACAATTTTGACCCAAAATTTGAAACAAAGGGCTTAGGGAAATGTGCACATTTTCTGGGGAACCAGACCAGAGAGAAGAAGATGGAGGGTTTCCTTCTCAACCAAAACTAAAATTTCACAGTCCTCAACCAGTTGGAATTCAGAACCAAAAGGGATTGCAACACCATGGATACATCTTACCTAAAGTTGAAGGAGAAGATGATCTACTCCCAACAATGAATTCAGAAAAGCAAGGGGGCACTTTTTTACAAGCCACAACTACTCGTCCTGATACACAGCTAGTGTTGAGCGATTTTTATGAAAAGTAAATCGGCAAGGTTTTTATGGTGAAACAAATTTCCCGATCATGCTAAAAAGGTTAAAATGTGCATCTCATTAAAATCGCCCTTTTTTTCGGGGCTTCCTTAATTTTGGCGGCCAGAAACAGATTACAAATAGAGCAGGGGAGATGGGTGTGCAAAGTCATACTGGGGTGTGTATGGTTCGATTGCTGGAAAAAACCACATGACCTTTGTTTTACAAAACACGTTCCTTTTCAGCCTTTTGCCTCAGCGTCCATAGGGATAACCTCGCTCTGCCGTGGGCCCAAAAAGCTCCGAAATAGTCTATTTCTCACAGAGAAACCCCCCTACTATTAGCTGTGATCCTTTTCCCAAATTTTGTTATATTTGAGATTTTAAAATTTTATGTGTTACTAGAGAATTTTAAAGCAGATACCCGAAATTCACACGGGGGGCGCGGGGGGGGGGCGCCCGCGGGCAACACAGGGAAACCTATTTTAAAGAACACTGGGTAAATTCACCAAACTTAGTTAGACATTGTAGTGGAATATCTTTAATATTAACATTTTGCTATTGAAAAATTTCCGGAAAATTTGGCGCCTGAAATTAATTGGATAAACATAATTTTTTAGTAACTCAGGTCTCTTTGTTAGCTGCAAAACTCCACTTTTTATTACATATACATTTCAGATAGGTGTTCAATTTTACCCATTACACCTGGACGTTGATATATCCACCTTGCACTTAAATTAAAAACCAGCAATCTTGTATCAGCACAGGTTTTGTTTTCCCAAAAAAACCGTGAAACGAGAAAACATCACAGTTACGTGTTTTTTTTTACTTTTGCGCACCCACACTTTCATTGACCAGGATCTACGTAAATCTTAAAACAGCAATTTTTAATTTACCCAGGGGGAATTGAAAGGTGGGAAAAAATACCGTTATTATACAAAACATAAAATTTTCTTTTTTTGACTTTTGCGCCCCACACTGTCATTGACGCAGCATCTACGTAAATCTAAAACAGCAATTTATATTTACCACAGGTAATTGAAAGGGCAAAAAATACCGTTTTTTTATACCAAAACATAACAAACGTGTTTTTTTGGACTTTTGCCCAGTCCAATTTGTTGAAGAAAAACCTTGCAGTTTAAATTTTAATCTAGGGGGGGGGGTACACATGGGGGTAGAGGTACGAAAGAAGGTGCTCCTTTCCCAAATTGGGGGGCGACAACACGCAGGGGCCAGCGGATCGTCATTTGGGCGGGACCGTCACCGTCTGGGGCGGGTCAGGGCCCCTGTGAACAAAGTAACAACATACGTCGCCAATCGGGCCCTTTTTCAGGGGTTAAGGGCAACCTGCATTTTGGGCATTTCCTTACCCCCTTCTTTTCCCGGGGGGAAAGTCACGGCCACAAATGGCCGTCTCAGCATCATCAGCTTTCCGCCCCAACCCATTAACACCCCAAAATTTCAACTCGTGTACCCACCACTGGGGGAAATCCATTGTCCGGGAAGACCCCCTTTTGGATGACAAAATGGGGTTTGGGGTCAAAGGCATGAAAAAAGGAACAAGAGATGTTTTAGTTTTCCCCTGACCCCGGTTTATGAGGGCCCATCAGAGGAGTAGAAGGAAGCCGGTCAATGGGAAAAAAAATCCCGGGGGGGTCCCCTGCCTTGCAGCCCCTCTTGCTTGAAAGCCCGCACCCCTTGGTTTAAAAATTTGTCGGACGACAAAGTCCCCCGGGGTTTTTAAAGGATGAGATGACGACATTGCGGATCCAACGGGGTCTTTGGGCAAATTGCTTGGGGCGCTTCATCACGGGGACGGGGGAGGAAGGGCCCAAAGAGTAGGGGTCAGAAACGGTCCCGGCCCAAAAAGGGAGAGGGCAGTGGGCAAAATTTTTCCGCTGTTTAAGGAATTGGGGGCCCAGCCACGGTCCGAGGGGAAAAACCCCCCGCCCTTGGGGCTTTTTGGGCCGGGGTTAAAAAAGGCCCCGGGGACCTCTAAAGGGCCGGGGCCCTTTCCCTTTGAAAAATCCCTTTTCTGATTCCCCCACGGTTTTCCCAAAATGCCGCCTTTCCCGGGTAAATGCAAAAGTAGAGGAATAACCCTTAAGGGTTAACCCCACCCCAAAACATGTCTATTCGGGGGAAATTGAATGCAAAAGTTAAAATGGAAAGGGAACACTTGGGGGGGCCAAAAAAAGGCCCAAAGGGGGGAACCCCGGGGGGGCCTCCAACCACTGTCACACCCCCCGGTTCCCCCCGCTCCCCTCCCCTCCCCCCTTCCCCCCCACCAAGCGTAACCTCGGGGTTTTGCCCAGGGTCTCTCAAAAAGTCTTTGATCGGGGGGATCACCCCCCTTTCCGTTTTAAAGCCCCCAAACCCCCTTTGGGGCCCGGGGTACCCCACCCCCAACCAGAAAAACCCATACCTACCCCCTTCCCGCCTTTTCTCCCAAATTTGCGCCCTTTTGCACGCCGTACAGGGGGGGGGGGGGGGGGGCCAGCCCTAGAAAGCCACCCTTTTCTGTCTTTCCGGTTTTGGGGAGCAAAAAAAAACACTTTTTTTTAAAACCCCAAAACCACCCCCGAACCCAAAAGCCTGAATTCGGGCATTGCCGGGCTTTTGGGGCCTTTGGAAATTTTTGGCCTTTCAGCCCTGGGGGCCCACAAAGGGGTTCCCCCAAACGCATGGCCCCCCCGTTTCCCCCAATACCGGGATCCGAGAGGCATTTTTTTTTGCCAGAAAAGCCTCCCGGGGCCCGGGCCCCACCCCACGTGTCATCAAAAATTTTTCAAGCGGGGTTGCCCCTGCACCCCTGTGCCCGGGAAAGGGGTCCAATCTAAACCACCGACACATGGACTAGTAAGCAGGGCCCAAGGGCCGCTAAAACTCTTAAACGCTCATGGTGAGCTGGGGGGGATGTCCTGGGTGAGGGTGGCTCTCAGGCTGGGTCCAAAACGCTTTTAAAAAACCGCGGGGGAAGGGGGGCGGGGCCCTTTTTTCCCCCCCAAGGTCCTCTGGTGGCATCACACCCCAAAGACACCGGGGCCGTGTTAAATTTAATTTTCCTTGGAGCCCCTCCACACACGGGGCAGGAAGGCTGTGACGGCTCTAAGCAACGAGACCGAGCGCTGGCGGGGTTTCAAAAACCCTTGGCCGGGGCAAGGTTGTTTGCGAAAAAGGGCGAAATCTCCCTGGCCCCCCCTTAAAAACGAAAGGCTGAGCACATCCCTTGCCTGGCACATTTTTCATCCCTTTGTCGTCCAGAAATTTCTAAAGACCCTCCCCGGGGCCCGGGGACTGCCTGCGGAAGAAGGCTCGGGGTCTGATTCGCACTTCCCGCCGTTGGGTCAACCCCCCTGCTTCGTCCCCCCTGGCTGCGTTGCACGTCAGCTCGGCCCCCCCCCGTAAACCGTCTCATTTTTTGACGTGGCAACACCGGGAAATTTTCCCCCCCTCCACATGCCCCAGCAAATTGGGGCAGAGCGCAAAGGCCCCCCTTACCAGTCCCGAAGTGACACTTTCCCTTACAAGCCGTCCGGACCTGGGGGGTTGTTGAACCACCCGAGAGGGGAGGCAGGGGGAAAGAGCACTGCACCATCCTTTGCCAGTTTTGAAAGAAGCCCCCAAAAAGGGCCCTGCAGAAAATTGCCCTTGTCAGCTTTGAGCATTGGGGGTGATCTAGATTTGGGGGAACAATCTTTGGGACACTCTAAACAAAAAAAAGGGCCCGCCGCGACGGGGGGAGGAAGGGACAAAAGTTTCCCGGAAAAACGGGGGCCTTTCTCCCCCGAAATCCAAAAGGGCCCCCCACATTTTCACAATTTCATGGGTCTTCTTAGGCAGGGGTTGGGGGTCCAAAAGGGCTAGTTAATTTGGCGCTTTCACTCTCAGGGTGCATCATCTAAAGGCAAGTCGGGGCGGGTTTTTGAAAGCTGTGCCGGAGGCAGGGGAGGAGGAGGGGGAGGTTTTCCCTAGACACCGATTTTAAACCGACTTTCCCCCCTTTGGGAAAAGGGGTTGGCTGTTTTTTGAGGCGGAGGAGGAAATGAGGAAGATTTTTTTGCTATTTGCCCCTCGACCCCAGGGGCTTGGAAAACAAGGCTCCATTCTAAACATGATTTGCTTGGGATGCCCATTTCCCCAACGGGAATCCCGCATTAAGGCCATCAAAATGAACAACAGTTACGGGGGGTGGCCCCCTCCTGGACCCCCCTACAAAACAAAAATCAGCATTTTCCTTCCCCCACCCAAATAGAGAGAAAAAAGCAGGAAAGGGAGCCCTTTGCTGATTATCAACGGGAGACATCGTTGCATCCCCTTCACGTTCCCCAAAATTTGTCACGGGGGGAACAAAAATCACGAGGGCCCGGCAGTAAGGGGCCAAGTAGGCGTGGGCGGCAGCAGCAGGAAAAGGGGCAGAAGCCTAATGGGTGACCCGGGAATTTTTTTTTACCACCTCCCCCAAACGCAATCAATGCAGGGCACACACCCAAAACCACACAGAGATCAGCTTAAGATCATGGTGCAAACGACAAATGGGCCCCAAAACACCGATTTTTTTGCATGTTTTTCCCCCCAAGGGACTTCTGGGTACCCAAAAAATGGAGCAATGGCCCGACGGGCTCGTCACCCCAAATAGGGGTTTTTGTCCTGCCCAGCACCAAAGCGTCAAAAATCAAAGGCCCCTTTTCACACAGCGGGGGGGAGTCATTACAAAAAAAAACCATCGGTTTTTTCCAAAGATAATGTGGATCTTTTAAACTTTCCCCAAGATGAATCAGGCATGGATCTCTGATGATGTTGTGGCCCCAATTTTCCGGGGGTCACCGATTATTGCCATCAAATTCACCATTCCTTTAAACAGAAAAAGGTCCTCTTGAAAACTTTTTTTTAAAAAAGATTAAATTTTTTACTGCAAATTTTTTTTTCTCCTTTTTCCCCAAAATTTCATTTTGCTGGTTTTGGGTGTGGGGGAGAAATGCAAGAAAGCAAGGTTTCATGACAAAACCGTATTCCAATTTTTCACACTTTTTCTTAAGAAGTTTTCCCCCTTGGGCAATGGTTTTGAGGTCATGTTGCTGTGAGATACAGAATAACCCTGGGCCTTTTGGGAAAAGAAATTTTGACCCCTTTTAAGTGGCATTTTTTCCCCACCTTTTTTAAAAAGTGGCTGAGAATCATATTTATAATTTTTTTTGGGGGCCCTGCTGCTTTGAAATTTCACAATACACAGGGGCCTATTTTTAAAAAATGTTTTTTCTTAAAAAGACCCTTTTTCCCTTTACAATTGACCAAAGTGGCCAAGGGGGCCCTGCTTTGAAAAAAAATTTTTTGGGGGGATTTTGCTGTACAGCAGTATACTAAAAGGTCCCATTTTTACAAAATTTGTTTCTAACCCGACATTTTGGGTTTTTCACAATTGTCCCAAAAGTTTTCTCAAGGGGATGGTGCTGGGGCCCGAAACAGGAATTTGGTAAGGGCACTGGGTTTAAAGGACACAAATGCAAAATGACTTGTTTTTGCAAAATTTTTTAACATAGCTATCAATCCCCATTGAGACAACCCCCTTTTTAAAACAATGAAAAAAAAGGGAAAAAAAGACATGGTGGGGTTCCATCCTTTTTTTTAAAAAAGTGTTTTTTTAGAATTTAAAATACTTAAAAAAAATTGGGATGTACAAAAAAGCTTTTTAAAAAAAATTTCCCCTGAAAATTTTACAAAAGGGGGGTACAAAGGAAAAATTTTACCAGAAAGAAGGGTTTTTTCCCGAGGACATGGGGTATGGAAAAAAAGGGCAGAGAACCAAAATAAAAGAGACCATTTCCTCCAGCATGTGAGTAAAATGAGAAAAAGAAAGCCAAATAAAGGGCACCTGGGGGTAACAGGAGCGTTAACCACCAGTATTTCCAAGGGGAAGCTCAAATTTTCCCCCCTCATTTCGGAGGGGCAAGCGGGTACCCAGGTATTGACGTGTACAAGGAAGGGGGGGGTTCTCACACTTTTCCCTTCCGCATCGGGGTTTACACGACATTTTCGTTGCCCCCGTCCCTCAGGGGATTTAAAAACCCGCCTGTTAATAGATGGGCGGACGCCAGCCTGGGCCCTTTTCCAAAAGCACCCACTGTAACTCGGGCCCGGGGCATGCTGTGGCCCAGGGCAGGTTTTAAATCAATGTCCCCGTTTTAAATAAAATGGTTTTGGGTTTAAAGACTCCTTTTTTTTCCCGGCACTTTTTAAAAAGTGGGGGCATTCAGGTTTGGGGGTCCCTGCGTGGCCCAGGACAGGGAAAAGTCCAATGGGCCAGTGAAAAATAAAATGGTGGTTAAAGACCCTTTTTTTTTCCGGCAAAATTTTTTTAAAAAAGTGGGGGTCATGCAGGTTTGGGGGGGTCATGGGTGTGGCCCCAAAACAGGGATAGTCAATTTCCAAGGAAAAATAAAATGGGTTGGGAAAAACTCCTTTTTTTCCCGGGAAATTTTTTAAATTGGGGGGGCATGCAGGTTTGGGGGTCATGCGTGGGCCCCGGGCAGGTTTTATTCCCCAAAGTTTCCCGGTTAAACTAAAATGGGGTTGAAAGACCCTTTTTCCGGCACTTTTTTAAAAGTGGGGGGCATGCAGGTTTGGGGGTCATTCGGGGGCCCATGAAGGGATAGTCCAAAGTCCATGGAAAAATAAATTTTTGGTTGAAAGACTCCTTTTTTTCCCGCACTTTTTAAAAAAGGGGTTTATGCAGGTTTGGGGTTTTTTTTTTTTTTAGTTTTTTTTTTTTTTTTTTTTTTTTTTCCCAGTTTTTTTTTTTTTTTTTTTTTTTTTTTTTTTAAGTTTTTTTTTTTTTTTTTTTTTTGATTAAGTTTTTTTTTTTTTTTTTTTATTTTTTTTTTTTTTTTTTTTTTTAATTTTTTTTTTTTTTTGGGGGGGGGGGAGGGGGGGGTTTTTTTTTTTTTTTTTTGGTTTTTTTTGGATTTTTTTTTTTTTTTAAAGGTTTTGTTTTTTTTTTTTTTTTTGGGTTTTTTTTTGTTTTGGGGGGTTTTTTTTTTTTTTTTTTTGGGTTTTTTTTTTTTGGGGTCATGCCGTGGCCCAGGGCAGGGAAAGTCAAAGGGCCGTGAAACAAAATGGGTTGAAAAAACTCCCCTTTTTTTGGCACTTTTTAAATTTTGGGGGGCTTTAGGTTTTGGGCCCCATTTTTTCGGTGGCCCAAAGACAGGGGATTAAGGTCAATGTCCAGTTTTAAAATAAAATGGTTTGGTTTTAAAGACTTCCCCTTTTTTTGGCACTTTTTTTAAATTTTGGGGGTCATGCAGGTTTGGGCTCAGCTGTGGCCCCGACAGGTATAGTCAATGTCCCCGTTTAACTAAAAAAAAAAAAGGGGGGGTTGAAAGACTCCTTTTTTTCCCGGGAATTTTTTTAAAAGTGGGGGTCAAAGCAGGTTTGGGGCTCAAAGCGTGGCCCCCGGAAAAGGGAATCAATGCCCGGGAAAATAAAATTGGTTTTTAAAGACTCCTTTTTTTCCCGGGACTTTTTTAAATTGGGGGGCATGCAAGGTTTTTGGGGGTCATGCGTGGCCCAGGACAGGATAGTCAATGCCATTTAAACAAAAAAGGTGGTTGAAAGACTCCTTTTTTCCCGGCCCCTTTTTTAAATTCGGGGGGCGCAGGTTTTTGGGGGCCCCATGCTGTGGCCCAGACAGGTATAGTCATGTCCCCTGAAACAAAAAAGGGGGGTTTTTTAAAAACTCCCTTTTTTGGGGGCAAATTTTTTTAAAAGTGGGGGTCATCAGGTTTGGGGGGTCATTTTCCCCGGCGTTTCCAAGCCAAAAAAAGGGGGATTTTATTTTTAATTGGGGTTTTTTCCCAGTTTGGTTTTCAAGGTTTAAACATAATGGTTCAAATCAACCCTTCTGGGGACTTTTTTAAATTTTTGGGGGATGCAAAGGTTTTTAAAGGGGCAGGGGTGTGGTCAAACAGGGAAGTAAAAAAGGTCTGTTTACTTTTTTTTTTGTACTTTTTTAAAAACCCAAGTGTTTTTGCCTAAATGTAGCCCCCGTATTTCCCTTTGACTGTTTTTGGAAAGTTTAAATTTTACTTTTCCAGCCTTTTTTGGGTGGGAATAATGAAGGTTTGTTGCCCTCCCATTTGACTTTTAAAGGTCATCGCGCTTAATCGATGCTCAAATATTGAAAAACCTTAAACGATAGCGGGCCGAAATATCCCACAATTTGATCGATCCTTCCCATACCAACGCAATCGCTCAAAAACAATCACAAAACGCAAGGAAATACGTCCGACTTTTAATTTAAGGCCCCCCTCAAAGAGACTGGAATGCAATTAAAAGAGTCCTTCATTTTCTGAAGCAAACACAAGACCCTGAATCAAAAATACTCAAAAGGTTTTCTAAAAACTCAAAGCTTACGTGGGCGCAGACTGGACCCGAAATTTAATGAAACGAAAGTCAAAAAAGGGCTTTCTTATTTAAATTTTTGGAAAAGTCCCAAATTTTAGGTCAAGGCCCGAAAGCAGATGGGCCCTTTTTCGTTATCATCACAGAGCAAAACATTTCCAGCTCAGGGCCAAATCAAGAAGTTTAAATTTTGGGTTAAAAAAACTGGGTTTGAGGGTTTTTTGGGGGAAAAATCCAAATCAACCCCGTTCATTTATAAGACAACCAAGGAAAGTATTAAAAATCGCCACCAGTGAAAAAGGGTCAATGCCAAGGGCAAAAAACCCTTGATTTTTAAGGGCATCACCACCTGCGAGATTTTAGTGGGGAAAATGGAAACATTGACTTTGTCTACTGCGAAACTGACAAGATGATAGCTGATGCCATGACAAAACCATTGCCAAGAACCAAAATTTAAGATTTCAAAGATGATGGGACTAATTTGGGTAAGTAGTTGTTGAATGGGGGGGTTTTTAATAATACAATTTTCGTGTGCAACAACC